>JADRCH010000067.1:18094411-18195796 GCA_019843965.1 Rhynchomys soricoides | reverse complement strand
GAGGCAGAGGCAGAGGCAGAGGCAGAGGCAGAGGCAGAGGCAGAGGCAGAGGCAGAGGCAGAGGCAGAGGCAGAGGCCTGGTATCTGAGTTCAAGGCCAGCCTGGTCTACAGAGTGAATTCCAGGATAGCCAGGACTACATAGAGAAACCCTGTCTCAAAAAACAAAAAAGCAAAAAGCAAACAAAAGCAAGCAAACAAAAAAGTGTGACACAGACATACAGAAAAGGCAAATCAACCAACCAACCAACCAACCAATCAATCAATCAATCAAATCCTGAGGTAGAAGGGATGACCCTGGGAGTGTGTATAAACCCACCTTGCTGGCAGGGGGCCCAAGAAAAGCATGAGGGGGAACTTGACCTTTTTGAATGTAAGGCCCAGTTTCTGGTTACAAGTGTCTGGGGACCTTGGAGACAGAGCCTGGCCAACAGCCTGAATGTGTTACATGTAGATCCTCTAGGTTCTTAGGGAAGGCAGGCAGCCCCTAGAGCAGAAGACACAGCAGCGTCATGCTAGCCTCCTACCTACAAGACCTCAGAGTCATCATGTGAGTGGCTCTAACTATTTGTGGGCATTGTAACTCCTCATGGAAGAGAGTCTGAAGGCAGGAAAGGGCCCAGTGGCTTCTCCGGGACCCACCTCTACGTGCCAGGCTGTCAGTTTCAGCACCGGCCAGAATTGCTTTCTCCTGGGCCAAGCCCAGCACTGATGTGGCAGCTGGTTCCCATGCTAAGGACACACTATGGCTCCCTACACCCTGCTCTGCATATTGTGTTTTTTAAAGATAATTTTATCACACTTATTATTTTGTGGTGTGTGTATGTGTGTGTGCGCGCGCGCGCACGTGTCTGTGTGTCTATATGTGTCTGTGTCTGTGTCCGTGTCTGTGCCAGGGCCCACACAGGGAAATCAGAGAAAAAAATCCAGCATCAAATCTCTTTTTCCCACTATGGAGGACTCAGAAATGAAACTGAGGTTATCAGGCTTGGCAATAAGCACCTTATCCACTGAGCCATCTCATCGGACTTCCAAATTCTGTTTTGTTTATTTGCACCGCTAAACTCAAATGTCCAGAAATTCCTTAAGCCTGGCCATTTCCCTGGGATTGGCATAAAACAGGATCCACATAAGTCCTTAGAAATCATGGAGTGGGATCCTGAGAGTGGGTGACCCAGGAGGACCAGCACTTTATGGCTGTTTTAGGCAGAGCTTCTTACCAGCCCCTGGCCAAAGGCCCAGATACCTCCATGAACCACTTGTGCTTAGGACTGACCATCATCAGGGGTTTTTTTAATCCTTAAAAAGTGTGTGTGTGTGTGTGTGTGTGTGTGTGTGTGTGTGTGTGTTTAAGTCCCATTTGTATTTCAAGTTTTTTATTGTGTGATCATGAGTGGCCTCGACTTCACATCTTTTCAACCCTGAAGCCCTAGAGTTAAGACTCCCACTCTTCTCACCCAAAAGGCATCACAGTCAGAGCTCAGAAAGGCACAGGCGCGTCACACACTGTGGTCCGGGTCCCATCAGATGAATTCTGTGTTACCTGTTTGCCATCAAGGCCAGATGTTAGAGTGAAAGGGAATTCCCCAGAGGTAGGTGGGTTGTCTGTGTAGGTGGGCTGTCTGTGTAGGGAGTGACAGATATCTTCAATAGTTACTGCAGTTAGCTTTTCCGGCTCAGACACCTATACTCTCCCTGTATGATGGAGAGTCTGTCTCGGACAAAGGTTCCTGAGCCATTTTTCAAAGCCAAGACCATGAGGAGCCCTCTGGAGCCAACAAGTGTATGTAGGTCAAGAGGACAAGGACCAGGGGCTCCAAGGCCACCTCCTAGGAGTACATTCAAGCCAGCACCCCCAGGCACTCCAAGAGGTCACGTGACTCAGAGTTACACTGGGGTCAAAGCCTGCCTCTGCAGCTCCAGCTGGGACCACTTGGTTTCTCTTTAACTGCCACTCCACCTCCTTCACCTCTGCCTTGGCTCTTGCCCCAAACCTTCCTTGCCCTGTTCCTCCACTTACTTAGCCTCCAAACTGCCCACCTCAACAGCTCCCACCACACTCAGCCAGGGATGAAGGTATCACCCGTTGGGTCCTGTGACAAGCTTTCCCTGGGGCACCCTTAGTTCTGTGAAGGCTTGATGCCGCAGTGTAGAGGGATGCCAGGGCAGGGAGGCAGAAGTGGGTGGGTGGGTAGGTGGGGAAGCACCCTCAAAGAAGCAGGGGGAGGGAGGATGGGATAGGGGGATTGTGGAGGGGAAACCAGGAAAGGGGATAACATTTGAAATGTAAATAAATAAAATATGTAATTTTTAAAAAAACAGACACAAATGGATTAGATTTCCAAAGTACTGAACAGGTAAAATAGAAACCTCCCTCCAGCTTAGAGCTCCACCCTGCATGCCTCACTCCAGTAGGCTACCTAGTGATGAGTCCATCAGTAAACAACCCTCTGGGTCCCTGCCCTGAGGGACCATGAGCCCAGAATTAGCTTCTCTGTAGATCACACACAACTTTTCTCAGATCAGGACAGGGCTAGTATCTCTGAAAGACTAAGGAAGGCAAAAAGAGAAAAGAAATGAAAAAAAAAAAACTTTTAATTTCTATTATTTACTTTCCATTTATTTGATATTTATAAATTAAAATTGTATTTGCATCCTGTGAGTATAGTCACATGTCGCTTAACATGGGAAACCAGCATGTTCTGAGAAATACATCATTTGAATAGCTTGTCGTTGTGTGGACATCACAGTACTCCTACACAAGCCCAGATCGGTTAGCCTGCTCTGTGGTACAGCCTCCTGATCTGAGGTAACAGATCCAGACAGCAAATTAATGTACTAAATGCTGAGAGTAACTGTGACATATTGAAATTATGCATTTTTAAAAAATGTATGTTGGTATTTTACCTGAGTGTATGTCTGTATGAGGGTGTTGAATCCCTAGAACAGGAGTTACAGACAGTTGTGAGCTGTGGGTGCTGGGAACTGAACCTGGGTCCTCTAGAAGAAAAGCCCGTGCTCTTAACCACTAAGCCATCATTTTCAGCTCCCATTATTTTCTTAATAAAAGCAAACAAAAAGGGAACAACTTTTTTTTTTTTTTTTTTTTTTAAAAAAAAGGGGGGTGTCATATAGCCCAGACTGGCCTCGAACTTTCTATGTAGAGGATAATCTTGAACTTCTGGTCCTCCTGTCTTCATCTCTTGTAGGTTGAGATTACCGGCATGAGCAGGTTTATGTGATCCTGAGTATTCCAGGCTCCAGGCACCAGTTCAGGACCTAGTGGGCGGGAGGGGGTTCAGGGTGTTGGAGAGGATTGAAAGGATGGTGGGGGGAGGGGAGGGGAGACTATTCTGTTACCAGACTTCCCTGGACCTCACAGAGACCAGCACCTTTGCTTGGAGGGCGCTGGGAGGATCAGCAAGCCCTATTAAGTCTAGATTCCAGAACCATGAGCACCAGGAACTTTATGTACCCTCAGGACCTCCATGCAGGGAGATGAAAGCAAACGTAGGAGAAACTGAGAACCGGCAAAGTCAAGAGGAGGGACTTGGGGGACAGTGAGTAGTACCGTGCCCATTTCTGGAGATACTCAGTGGGAGCCCTAGCCTTAGTTGAGCAAAAAGAACCTTGGCCAGTGGCTGGGGACGCCCAGTTCCCCCTCCCCCACCTCCCCCCGCCCTTGTGCTGTCCAAGACGCGGTGATGAAGTTGGAACCAGACTCTCCGGGATGGCTTGCAGGCTTTCAGACCGGATTGGCACGTGGCCGTCGAGCAGTTGGTGGCAGGAGCCAGGGGACCGGGAGAGCAGGTTTTCGCTGGAGGGGACGTGAGCTTTATTTCCCTCTTGGTTGCTGACAAGGAAGCAGCTGGCCTTCCCTGATTATTTTTACCGGGAGTCACAGCCGTGGCTGCCGAGCCTCCCCCAGCTCCCGCCGCCGCGCGCCTCTCTCAGCCGCGCGCCACCAGCGCCACCTGCCGCCACCTCCTGCAGTCGCAGAAAGGGTACAGCGGCCCTCGGACCATCGCTGGCCACTGGCCTCCAACTATGTGTTCTCTCTCTCTCTCTCTCTCTCTCTCTCTCTCTCTCTCTCTCTCTCTTTCTCCCCCCCTCTCTCTTTCCTGTACTCTTCCCCCTCAATCCCCTCATCCCTTCCCTTTCGGTTTTGGGGTGTTGCTTTGTAGCCAGGCTGACTCTGGACTTTCCACTCTCCTGCTTCTGGGTTACAGGACCATGATGTCACTAGACCTAGCCACAGATATGGTTTCAGTTCAGAGACTTTCCCTGACTATTACTTTGCAGTTAGTACAACACACCCACATCTGTAGGGTCCACCATCAAACGCTGGATATTTTGGGGCTGGACTGCTCTTCCAGGCTCCAGGAGTCGGGTTCCCAGCACACACATCTTTTGCCTTACAGCCGGCCTGTGACTCTGTTCCAAGGGATATGATGCCCTCTTCTGACGTCCTCAGATACCTGTATATATGTGGCCAGCACCATGGGTCCCTCCATGTATATTCTTTGGTTGGTAATCCAGTCTCCGGAAGTATCGAGGGGTCAGGCCAGTTGCCACTGTTACTCCCTCCCTGGGGCTGCAAACTCCCTCAGCTCCTTCAGTCCCTTCTCCAAGTCCGACATCTGGGACCTCACACTCAGCCTTATTGTTGCTGTGAAGTGACTCTTGGGTATTTTGAACTTTTGGGCTAATAACCACTTATCAGTGAGTACATACCATGTTCATTCTTTTGTGACTGCATTACCTCGCTCACAATGATATTTTCAAGTTCCATCCATTTGTCTGTGAATTTCATGAAGTCATTGTTTTTAATAGCTGAGTAGTACTCCATTGTGTAAATGTACCACATTTTCTGTATCCATTCCTCTCTTGAAGGACATCTGGGTTGTTTCCAGCTTCTGGCTATCATAAATATGGCTGCTATGAACATAGTGGAGCATGTGTCCTTGTTACATGTTGGAGCATCTTCTGGGTATATGCCCAGGAGTGGTATAGCGGGGTCCTCAGGTAGTATTATGTTCATTTTTCTTAGGGTTCACCAAACTGATTTCCAGAGAGGTTGTATCAGCTTGCATTCCCACCAGCAATGGAGGAGTGTTCCTCTTTCTCCACATCCTCATCAACATCTGCTGTCACCTGAGTTTTTGATCTTAGCCATTCTGACTGGTGTGAGGTGGAATCTCAGGGTTGTTTTGATTTGCAGGAAAATGGTATTTGAATCACAGTCTACCTGACTCTAAATTTCAGCACCACCCATCACAGTGCTTTAAGTGAATGGGGTCTTATTTTCCTCTTTGGTAGGTGAGTTGGGGAGCCACTGCACAGTGTCAGGAACTCAGAGTTTATAATACCAATACTGCTGCTCCATCAACCCAGATAGATCACCTTTGGACATGCTTCTCGTTCACAGTCTCAAGGGCTGCGAAACTCTGAGTGGCCTAGAATTCAGAGTGGGGGTAGAGAGCTAGGAGGGTGTCTGGGGCTGTGATAGCCCCTTAGTCAGGAAAGCAAAGTATTTCCCTATTTCCTACCCCCCTGAACACATACACACACACACACACACACACACACACACACACACACACACACAGAGACCTGTGGGTTCCATTTCAGTGATAACATGACTACCCAAAACTTCGAGGGAGGCTGAGACAAATCAACATTTCTCGGATAAGGAGGAGGGCAGAAACAACAAATGCTGGGTCAGCAGCTGCAGTATCTGCCCCAACCCGTGTGAAGTTGTATTTAGTAGCAATTCCAGCACACAGAGGTTTAATTCTTGCTTCCTATTTTGTTCTCTTACTGTGTGGCCACTTGGTATTTCATTATCACTGTATTTGGTTTGGGGCATTTTTGAGACAAGTCTCATCGTGTAGCTCTGGCTGGTCTAGAAATTCCTTGTACATCAAGCCGGCCTCTGAGTTATGGCAACCCTCCTGTCTCTGCCTCCCAAGTGCTGGGATGATGGGGATGAGTTACAATCCTTGGCACTATGTTGTCTTGATCATTCTCTTTTTTCTTTTTCTTTTTTTCTTTTTTCTTTTTTTCTTTTCCAGACAAGGTTTCTCTGTGTAGCCCTGGCTGTCCTGGAACTCACTCTGTACACCAGGCTGTCCTGGAACTCAGAAATCCGCCTGCCTCTGCCTCCCGAGTGCTGGGATTAAAGGCGTGCGCCACCACTGCCCGGCTATCATTTTCATTTTTAATGGCTTACTTATTTCTTCAAGTGAACATATCCTAGGACAGAGCTGCAGTTTTCACAACGCACCTGGGTATGTATGTGCAAGTACACATGTGTGTGTGTATGGAAGTTGGAGGACAGCCTTGTCACCCTCAAGAACAGAACCCATGTGTTGTGAGTCAGGGTCTCTCAAAGATCTGGAGGTTCCAGTTAGATGAGGCTAGCCGGTCAGTGAATCCCAGGGGTATTTCTTTCTCTGTCTCCCCAGTTCTAGGATTACAAATACTTGCCCGGATATTGCTTGTTTTGTTGTTGTTGGTGGTGGTTTTGGTTTTCTTAGAGACAGGGTTTCTCTGTGTAGCCCTGTCTATCGTGGAACTCACTCTGTAGACCAGAGACCTGAATGTCTGTTTCCTGTGTGCTGGGATTAAAGGCATGCACCATCACCATCTGACTTGCCTGCATGTTTCATGTGATTCCTAGAGAGCAAATGCAGGTCTTTGTGTTTGCAGTGTAAATATTTACCAACTGAGAAATTCCTCCCAGCTTTGAACCATTTTTTTTTAGAATTGTAGAGAATATTCTGATTACTACTTTTAGAAAATATTTTATTATTTATTCATATTTTATGGGGATGAATATTTTATGTTTGCCTGCATGCATGTAGTATACCATGTGCATGTAGTACTCCGGAAGACCAGAAGAAGGCATCAGATCCCCTGGAACTGGAGCTGCAGATGGTTGTGAGGTGCCATGTAGATTCTGGGACCTGGGTCCTCTTAGGAGCAGCAAGTGCTCTTACCCAGTGAGCATCTCTCAGGCCCACTATCACTACTTCTGTGCAGAAAGCATTTGCCGTAGAGTGAAATCCCCAGCATCAAAGACCGTAGTATCTTTAGTGCTGCCATTACATTGATCTCCAAGAGGGCTGTGCTATTTTACACTGCAGCAGTATCTAAGTGTATTTACTGATTTCATCACAACTTTGCCAGCACATAATCTTAATATTTTAAGAGACTTTTTTGCCAAATTAGTATCACGAAATGATATAAATTGTTATGGTTTTATTTCTTTGATCAAAACTGAAGAGGCAAATTTCTCTTATAGTATTTATTTATTTATTATTATTGTGAGACAGGGTATCACTATGTAGCACAGAGTGGTCTAGAACTTGCTACTCTATAGATCAGGCTATCCTTGAACTCAGAGATCTGCCTCCTTCTCCTTAGTGCTGGGATTAAAGGGGTGCACTACCATGCCCACATCCCCAGTGGCATCTTTGTCTGTCTGTCCTTCCTTCTTTCCTTTTCATGGCTAGCAATAGAACAGAAGGTATCACAGACACTAGGCAAACGTTCTGCCACTAAACATGACCCCGATGTCCAGTGATTTAACTTTTATTTTCCTCTTTTTATATCCACAGTGTACGAGGATATGGAATGCAGAAGTCAGCGGTGTCCGGCATGTTCCTCTGTTGCTTGTCACCTTGGTTATTTTGAGACAGTGTCCCTCACTGAACTTGGAACCCTCCATTTCAGCTTGGCTAGCTGGCCTGCCCCTGGGATCCCTGTCTTTGCCCCCCCTGAGCACTGAGGTCCTCATATACACCATTAAGCGTAGCTTCTAGTAGCTACTGTGAATCTGATCTCAGGTCTTCATGTTGGACGGCAAGCATTCTTACCCCCTGAGTCAGCCCCCAACCCCACACTTGGTGTTGAACGTACTCTGTACTTGTCTTCTTTCTTTGGTGAAGTCTTTGCTCATCTTTTGAAGGGAGTGACTCATTTTTCCCAGCATGACTACAGGCAACCTCTCGATGCTCTTCACTGTCTCATTGGGTCTTGGCTCCTGGGTGGATGCTAGGACCCCAAGTCCCAGATGAGGGGTCTGGGCTCATGAAGTTCATGCAGATGTTGAAAGCAGGTTGTCTGGGTCCAAGTTCCGTGTCTTCTGCTTTGCTGGGGAGCAAAACAGATTTTATATGCTGGATTTTGTATAGCATCCCACCCAGCCAGCCAGAACACAGGACTTAGTGCTCTTTGGTGAATTCACAGCTGTTTAGTTTTTATCACAGTCCATTTGGAAACATTCTTGTCACCCCCAAAAGAAACATTATGCCTAGCGTTCAGAGTCACCAGACCAGAGAAAAGAGGTGCCATGAACTTGCTATTTGGTTACTGTTTCTTTCCTACTCTGGCTGTTGGTTTCCTTCTAATACAAATAAGCATAGTTAGTTTTTCATTTGTCTGTTTGTCTCATGAATTCCAGGCTACCCTCAACACTAAGTAGATTAGAATGACCTTGAAGTTCTGATCTTTTGCCTCCACTTTCCAAGTGCTGTAACCCCAGCTTGCCTGGTTTATGCAATGCTGGAGATGGAATCCAGGCCTGCGTGCCTGCTAGGAAAGTACTCTACCCATTAAGCTTCGCCCTTAGCCCAGCTTAATGAAACAGTTTTGCTATGTAGTCCAGGCCAGACTTGAACTCCCTGTGTAGCTCTAGGCTGGCCCCAAACTTGTAGCAACCCTCTCATCTCAGCCTTTCAAGTACTGGGATTATAGACATATGTTGCACCCAATTTCAAATGATCATGTGTTGAGCACATGCTGTGTGCTGTGCACTAAGATGCAAGTGTCACAGATAAACCAAGAGCAAAGACTTGTCCCACTATAGAAGGGCAGGGACTGGGTGAGGAATGTCCTAATGCCCAGGAAAGACCACTAAGTGCATCTGCCTCCAGAAATATCACAGAAACAGATGGGGACAGGTGGCAGACACACACACACACACACACACACACACACACACACACACACCACAGAGAGAGTTGTTTCTCTCTTTAGTGGCACAGTCAGTGGGACAGATGTCAGGCCTTAGAGGGCCCATTAAGCAGAGTCTCACATCAGCCCCCCCACACACCCCCAAGGACACAGATCAGACCTGAGTCTGCCCAGCTACGTGGATCCCAAGTACCCATTCTGACCAGCTCAGCCCAGGTATTGGAGTAGGTGTGTGGTAGGTAAATTACTAGGTATTTGTAGGGAGCAGTAGATCCTGAAACAGCTCAGAATTGGGGAGTAGGGGCGGCATGAAGACAACCTAGAAAGGGCTAAGCTGAGATGTAGAGGAAAATATAAACCAGAAAAGACTTGGAGGTTTCTGCCTCTTCCTAGGTAAGAATGTTCACCTTGGTCAGAAACTGAGGGGAGAAGGTCAGGCAAAGGAGAGGGGGACAGACCTGGATGGGTCATGGTAACCATGGGAGGGGTGCAGGACTTTCTCCTAGAAGTGCTAGGAGGCCACAGAAGAGTTTAAGGAAGGGAAGAAACTTGAGAAGGCTTAATCTGTCAGTCCCGTGGTGGAAGGTTCTAGGGCAGGTGAAAGAAGATGCTGATTGACTCTGGGCCCATCACAGACCCTATGGACCTCATGTGCCAAGGCCAATGGGATGTGTCTAGTGTGGTCAACAACTTCCTCAAAGAAAAGTGACAGTGATCCTAATAATAAAAAATCTCTTCTATCCTCAGTGAAAGAGGTGACTCCACCTCAGATGGGGAGACCTGTCAAAGTCACATGAGAGTTGATGATGATCCAACACCATTCCTCATGACCCCTGAGGTGAAAAGGTCCATGTTCCTTCTGCCTTCTGTCTGCAGACAAGCAGGGGTCAACTGAAGATCTGAGACTGGGCCAGGCTCAGGTCCAGTGAAGGGCCAGTGTCCTCAGGTCACCCCTGAGGTGCCCCTGGCTGCTCTTACCTTGCCCATTTCTTTTCCCAAGCAATGGGCCTGAGATGTGTGATGACTATCAGTCTTTGCAGCCACTGGGACCATAGCCTGACACAGTGGGTCTGTCATGACTGCCACCCACAGAGTTAATGGACAGTGCTCACTGGCAGCTGGGCATCTCCCAGTCTCTGGAAAGAACAAATTAGGTAGATCTGCTTGCTGGACAGGGCCTCAGGTGGGAGCCTATAGACCATCCCAGTGCTGCTTGGCCATCTTCAGGAGTGACCCCTGGAGATGTGGTCACTGTAAGAGGGAAAGAGTTAGTTAGGGAGCCTAGGCAAGGGCCCTGTAGAGAAGACAAAGATGTACCATTCTACAGCTTTTTTATGTGTCTGTAAGAGTGAGGCCAGAGTTCACGTGAAAGAGACTGGTGCAGTGGGATCATCTAAGCTCTACCCAGCCATGGAGAGAAAGATCACTGCTAGGAGGCAGACCGGGAGTCACACCTTCTTTGAAGAGCCTATTTTCTCTGGGGATCAACTTGCTCTTGTGTACAATGGGCTCCTGTGTTGAGTGGATGTCTCCATTGTGCTATGTTAGTCTGCTTCGCAATGCTATCACAAGACAACTGAGGCATTAAAGAAAATAAGCTCATTTTGTCTCAAGATTGTGGAGATCCAAGGATAAGGGGCTGTGTACAGGACTGGCTTTCTTGCTGACAGTGGAGAGGTCAGAGCGCCCTCTCACTCCCCACACCCACCTTTGCTTGGTGCCACCAGGATTTAGGCCTGAGCACACTGTTCTGATGGTCTCAGCTAATCCTAACCACCTTCCCAAGTCTCCATTTCCCATCAGCAGAGTCACATGAGACGCCCATTGCCTACACACTACACAGTGGAAATTAAATGTCAGCCCAGAAAGTGAGGTGGACACACTGAAACCAAAGCCAAAGATAGGGAAAGGGCCCTGACAGGCAGGCAGAAGAGGACTTTGCTCAGGCCTTCTTTTCCTACTTTTTCACTGGCTCTGGACACTGGGGCTAGGTGAGGCAGGGGGCGAGTCAAAAATAGGATGGCCATGTCCTACTCTGTTGGTCCCCAAACACACTGAACTCTGCCCAGGTAGGGACTTCTTTTCCCTGAGATTATTTATTTATTTGGATAAATTTTTGTTTCTTTGAATTTTTGGGTGGGAGGCTTGGTGTGGTTTTTGAGACAGGCTTTTCAGTGTAACAAGAGTCCCGGTTGTCCTGGACTCCCTTTGAAGGACAGGCTGGCTTCTTAATCACAGAGATCCCCCTGCCTCTGCCTCCTGAGTGCTGGGATAAAAGGCATGCAACACCACACCCAGCCTGTTTGTTTGGTTTTCAGACAGGGTCTCCTGTAGCCCAGTATAGCCTCAAACTCACAATGTAGCTGATGCTGGCCTTGAACTCCCAATCCTCCTGCCTCTGAATCAATCCTGAAATTTACAGGTATGTGCAACAACGCTCAGTTCTGAATTTTATTTAATTTATTTAAAATCTCAAGCCCAGAGAGAAGTTGGAAAATTAGCACCAGTGTGTCATTTGTTTCATTTCCTCTCTTTTCTAAATGAAAGCCAGGTGTGGCACATAACCATAACCCTGACATGTGGAGGCTGAGACAGAAAAATCACAAGTCTTAGGCCACCCTTGGCTACATAAGCAAAACCAATAAAATAAATTAGGCCAAGTATGGTAGCATATGCCTTTGATCCCAGCATTCAGGGGGTAAAAGACAAGCTGATATCTGTGAGTTCAAGGCCACCCTGGCCTATGTGGCAAGTTCCAGGCTGGCCAAAGCTACAAAATGAGATCCTGTCTCAAAAGCAAACAAATAAAATAAAAATAAACTATCATGGATAGTAAATTCAATGTGCTGTATATTTGACCACAGTTTCAAAGACGCTGAGCAGCAACCCTACCTCTGAACTGATCGTCATCCTCGACTTACACATGTGAAAGCTGACGATCAATGGAAGGTAATATTCATTCACCCAGGAGGCATTGTGAACATGGCAGTGTGGACCTGAGGCCTTGATGGCAGGGTCACCAAGCCAGACTTCATGCCCAAGCAGAAGTCCTTGTTAAGACCACTGAGGCATGTGGGGTGGGGCCTCTAGCACCTGGCCCTCAGCTTTCCACTGTAGTCTTGGCGATGCCCCGCCCCTCCTACCTTCCAGGAGAATGGCTCTGGATGAAACTAATTGTCCACGGTTCACCTACAAAACAGCATGCCAACTGTCCTCATGGTCAGGGGAGGCGGGCTGGGGGAGCAATTCAAGCTAGCAATATACTGCGGGCTGGTCCCCTCGACTCCCACCAGCTTGGTCTCCTAAGGTATCCAGAATTTCAAGGACCCTTTAGTTTCTCAAAATTCATTCTTTAACCCAAGCCTTACAAGGCCACTCTTTCTAATAGGGAGCCTTCACCTGTGTGCTGGTGGAAGAACAGGACAACTGTCCGTCATGTTCTGTGCAGCCACTAAAGGTTTCCTCCCAGACACAAGGGAGCAGGTCTCAGAGAGCTGCTCCAGAAACAGAGCTGACAATAAGCTAGTGGACCAGTGGAGGACAGCACCAGTAGTAAAACAGGTGAGAACCGGGGACTGGGAAGAGGGCAAGGACCAGCAGTGAAGAGAGGCTCAGGTCCTAGGCCTCATCTGCCTAGTGGGGATGTCTCAGAGTTCTTGTGGAGAGGAGACCCATGGTGACAGCCAAATTTATTCAAGCAAGGGAGTTGGGCCCCGAGGGGCTGGAGGGTACAGACAGAAGCAAGGACACAGCACCCATTGAGCACTACTACCGTGCTCACAGCATATGGTGATAGCTGGACCTCAGCTCCCAGCTACTATTCGCTACCCATCTTTATTGGGATGGAGTAGGTAGAAAAAGTGCTATTTTAAAAGTGGCAAAATTACAATAAATTGGTGATTTTCAGGGTCCCAAAAAAATGTGCACTTCGGAGCCCTCCTGAGCCCAGGATTTATTTTTATACAAAGAAAGGGCATGTACCATTATTGTGAAGGGCCAGACTCCCAAGTGGCATGAGGCCAGGACAGTGTGTTGTCTAAGTCATTTGTGAATGCCAGGGCTGGGACAGAGACCCAAGAGGCAGATCCCTGTAGCTTGCCAGGAGCAGCCTCCAAATCACCCATGACTACCATATCTCCAGTTTGTACAACTAGGCTAGGCTAGACCTGTCATTAGTGTTGGTGGGTGGAGGGACTGAGAATCTATCTTGAAGAAGGGACAACTGAAGGTGTGGGAGGCCAATCCAGGTAGAGGGGACAGTGTCATCAAAGGTCTCAAAAATCGGGGTGGGGTGGGGTATAGAAACTGGTGGTGCTTAAGTGGGTGGGTGTGGTGGTCCACAATTGCAGTCCTCAGGTAGGAGGACTAAAAAGCCAGCAGAGCTACATGGATGACCCTGACTCAAACAAATACCTAAGAAAACAAACACAGTGGCTGCATAAGGAACCTAGGACAGACAAGGCAGATCCTTGACCCCTAAGCTGGGCCCCGGAAGACCACATGGTCTTGACTTCCTGGGCTGTGTCCACCTCTTCCTGGAGAGTGGATTGCTGAAGCCCTTGAAACTCACCAGGTTCCAGGTTCCCGGGCTGCAGTCCTGGAGACCATCCCTTTTGTAAAAATGTCATCCTTTTTCCTGAGCGCCAACCCCAGGGCTTTGGCTCCCAGCTCAGAAAGGTCTGGAAACCAAAGAAAGGAATGTTTGGACCCTGTAGAACTCCAAGGAGGTTCCAAAGCAGGTGGCTGACTTGCTTTTTCCCCCCCTCTGTTGTTCTGAAATGGGGTCCATGTGCCTAGGCTGACCTTGAATGACTCTGAGGTTGAAGTTGTCCCTCCTGCCTTCACCGCCCAGGCACTCAGACTGCAAGTATGTGTCACCATGCTCAGCTCACTCACCTCTGTTTCATTGTTTTATTTTTTCTCAGTTAACATTGGCCAGATGTGTGATCCCTACTGTCCCTCACCTGCCATGGCTGCATTCAGAATGACCCCTCTGTGTTACTGCTTCCTCTATTTTCTGGTACTTGAATTTCTGGAGGGAAAAGTTCGGGGGGGGGGGGGTCAAGGAAGCCCAAAGTTGTTCACTTGCCAAGTGGCTACCACATTTCAAAGAGTGTTAAAGTTAAACCCTTGCATATGCACAGAACAAAAGCAAGGACTGGGTGCTCTACCCCTAACATTCACTCAATCGCTGCAGAGCCCGTAGCTTTCCCGTCACCCCCGGAGCACTCAGTAGACATTCAACAGTGGGGAGAAGTGCCTATCCAAAGCCACATCCACATTCTCTCTCAGATCAGAAGTCTCCCTGGGACCTTCTCTAACTCTCCAACCGAATCAAGGAGCCCTTTGGCTGCAGGTTGGTATGAAGGGTCTTTTCAGGAAGATCCTTTATAGATACAGCCAGCTGTGGCATGTGGTTGGCGTGTTGGTCTGAATTATGCAGAAAAGAGGACGAAGTGGTGTTTCCTTCAAACCCCCGAGGGAGGCTCCATCACATTCCTGTTGTACAGCAAGACTCCACGGGGCAAGTCACCCAATAGACAGTCCTGGCCTGGCCCAACAGACTCAGAACCCCATGTCCTTGGCCCTTGTCCAAAAGGGTGAGATACCCATAAAATTCTCTCCTGTGCTTATTCTCCTATGTCCTCCAGCCTCAATTGCCCCAGGTGAGATGCTGCAGACTGCAGAAGGGTTGTGCAAATTCACAAGACAGCGGCTGAGCTGGTGGCAAGTCCAAGAGTCCTGTGACCAGAGGTTTGGCACCCTGGCACTGAGGACCCCAGACAGGGATCTCACTTCACATCTGCCTAACTCCGTCTGAGTAGAACAAAGAGAGGCCTCCTTATGAAGTCAGCCTCAGAGGCGTGAGTATGTACTCAACATCTGATGCAAGTGGTGGCGGAGGAGGTGGGGGGTGGGGAGTGGAAGGGGGAGGTTGGCCGGGCTAGTGTCTGGACCTCCAGAGATGGGGTGTGACTGAAACAAGTGTCGGTTGAGCTGGAGTTAACAGTGCATGCCCATTCTGGAAGTGCTGATTAACCCTGGGCAGGGAGCCTGGAACCCCCATTACAAGCTCCACAGCTGTGCCAGTAAGAGACAGGTCCTGTGGCAGTTAGGGAAACTGAGGCTTGTGTCCCCACGGGGGAGCACACCACGGCTGTATTGGTGTTCCACCAGAGGACCACTGACAAAGCTGCCAGGCTGCTCGAGGTCCTGCCCGCGTTGGCGGCGCTCACAACTTGTGCGCAAGTTCAGTGGGACGAGGCAGCGACCGAGAAGGCCACTCTCTTCTCCCTGGCCACACCCGCTGTTGCCAACACGCTGCATCTGAGGCTCCGTGCATGCCGCGCTAGTGGTGCGCGACCACCATGCGCCCTTCAACGCTGTCTTCCGCTCTGACAGCCGCTGGCACCATGTGTGCGCCACGTGGGAGCATCGCAGTGGGTTCTGGGCGCTGTTCGCGGATGGGAAGGAGACGCGCTGGGGCTCAGGGACTCAGTGCGGGTCACCCGGTGCCGCCCGACGGTGTGCTTGCGCTGGGTCAGGATCAGGACTCCGTGGGTGATGGGTTCTTGGCCTGTGAAGCCTTCAGTGGCAACCTCACGGACTTCCACCTGTGGGACCGGATGCTGAGCCTTGAGCAAGTGCGCCGAGCTCGTGCCTGCGCGCCATCCTCAAGGGGCCTGCTCTTTCAGTGGGACCCAGAGGCCCTGGATGTCACACCCTCGCTCTTGCCCACGGTGCTTGTGCGCCTGCTCTGTCTTGGTACAACATTGCCCCGACTGCACAGATGCTATATCCTTCCCCTGGCTGGCCCATTGAATTTCGCCCCGCCCCTGCTAACACCAGTCTCCAACTCTGCCTTTGCCAATTTAATCTCGCCCAATTCTGGCCACTCCCTCTTCAGGCTAACAGTTTCTGCCCAGAAGCTTACTTAGTGTGGGCTTGCTCAGTGCTAGCTAGCTTCAGGGTCTCATCGCCCTGATCTCTACATGCCCCATGGTGTGGTGATGTTGCATGCTGGTTTTCAACCACGTGCAAGCACCTTTTGGGCCTGCATGGGTAAATAGCCAAGTTGTGGTCTTGACACTGCTACTCTGGCCAGTACCCTCAGAGGAGTGCCCCACATGGAACTCAGGACCTGGCACCAAGGGCTCTGAACTCTGTTTGCACCCACAGCCTTTTCTCTGCTGCTACCCAAAAGGTGCGCCTAGCTGTGCCAGAACTCTGCCGATTAGTAGAGAAGTTAGGGCATTTATGATCTCCAGGTCTGAGGGCTCCACAGATCGGACAGGCCTGGGAGCAAATCTCAGCTGTGTGACTTTGAAAAAGTGATTCTGCCATGTTGTGCCTCAGTTTCCCCATCTACCACATTGTTTAATATTTCAGACACTGCCACAGATATGCTTCTTCTTTCCCATAACAGTATTTTGAAGGCTGGCCCCTCCCTTGCCCAGGGTCCAACCTGGCCTCCACCTTTTGCAGAGACCTATCAGCAGCTTCAGGACTTCCAGTCATGGCCGTTATCAGCAGAGTCAATGCTTTGGCCAATGCCACTGTGGTGAGCCCATCATCCCTGGAGACTGGAAAGTCTGTGGCACTGTGGGCCAACTCCCTGCACCCTATTTTCCTTACTTGTAAAGAGACACCATCTAAAATATCTACAGGAACCCTATTTGTTCCTGCTCTTGCTTTAGAACCTCTGACAGCTGGGAGCTTGTGACAAATTTGACCCACTAAGAAGACCCTGGCAGTGCCCAAATGTGGTTTCTGGAGAGTCCCCTCATGTCAGTTGTTCCTCTGCCCACAGCTTCTCCCAAGCCCCCTGTCTGAAGCCCCTGGGACCCTGTCCTTAAACAAGGCTTCCAGCTTCCTAGGTCTCCTGGAGAGAGTCCTGGCAGAGAAGCCAGGTCCGCTGGGGCCTGTTGCCCTCCTGGCCATCCAGTACTTCCTGAAGAGGACTGCTCTCAGAGCTGAAGAGCTAGAGCTGCTGACCCAGACCCGGGAGGAGCTTGGCAGAGGCTTTGTGTCTGTGGCCAATCTGACCCTGGAGGAGCAATCCGCCAGTGCGTGGATGTCTATCCGTGAAGTAAGGCAGGCAGGGCTGGATGGGATATGGTCTTACACACCCCTTATTGTGTAGTTGTGGGTGAGTCTGCACCTATTTCTGAGGGCTGCAACTCTCCATCCCATTGGAGAGGCTCCTTTTGTCACTATGAGTGGAAAGTCCACTTGAACGCAGCACATAGTTAAGAACGGTATTAAGAACCGCTAGTGATAAGGGCCCTCCCCATATCCAAGAATCTGCCAACTTCCTCAAGTGGGGCATCCTCTATGTGGAGTGGTCCACCCATCATGTCTGCCTAAATACACAGACGGGAGCTCTGGAGAACAGGACGTTGCTCTGGAGGGAGAAGCTATTAGAAAATCTACCCTTGCAAATTACTAGTGGACAGGATTAGGAACAGACAGGGTGTAAGAGTGAATAGGAATGGATCAATGAGGCTGGTGGTATGTTGCTCACCTGGACAGGTA
This sequence comes from Rhynchomys soricoides, assembly GCA_019843965.1. Taxonomy (NCBI): domain Eukaryota; kingdom Metazoa; phylum Chordata; class Mammalia; order Rodentia; family Muridae; genus Rhynchomys; species Rhynchomys soricoides. The sequence continues at coordinate 18,178,284 of JADRCH010000067.1, read as the reverse complement.
GGGAGTTCCCCTCCCACATGTGTAAAGTCCACCTGGAACTACGGATCTGGGATATTGTAGTAAATGAGGAAATGCCGGGCTGCGGACCTCAGTTTTCTTAACTAGAGAATGGGATTCTCACACTTGCCTGGCTGAGGCAATGGTGAAGTGAACAAGGCAGTGTTCACAACAGAAAGTGGGTAACCACTCAGTGAATTTGGGTTTTGATTGTTTGTGAAACCTGAGCATGTATATTATGAATTTGGCTCTGAATCAGGGTGAAGAGGGAGGTGGCCCAGCCAGAGTGGACTCAGTTGGCAAACAACAAGATCAGCAGCCACATGGTTGCTAGGAGACCTGCAGCTTGACATGATAGACAGAGCTGGAGAGGTCAGAGGAGGCTGAGGCAGGCAGGGGACTCAGACCTTGATCTTGAGGCCACTAAGGGTTCGGAGCCAGAACCCCAAGCATCTATGGCCCCCAGGTCAAGGCCCATGGCACTGGGACTTGGAGTAGGCCAAAGCTACAGCTTCCTCCCAGATGGTTGGCAGGCCTCTGGCCCTGGTGATGAGTGTGCAGCACCTGGCAGCCCTGCTGAGCTCCATGCTGACCTCTGCGCAGCCTCGAATCTACATCAAGCATCATCTTGCTGGTGAGCAACAGTCCACTTCCACGGCTAATACCAACCATCCTTCCTCAATGTGATCCCAAGAGATAAACGTCTGTACTTCCGTGCACTTCACAACATTTCCTTCCTTTACCCAGGCTTTATCTTCTGCCCATAATGCCCTTTCTCCCTTGATCTCCTAGCAAATTCCTCCCCTCGGAGCCCTGTTTGAGTACCAACTCTTCTAACACATGCGAGTGTGAGCACACACACACACAGGTTCTCTCTTGATGGGTTGGTCTTTCCTCCTCAGTTACTCTGACATCTTGAACATGTCCCTGCATAATAGGACTGCCCCTCTTCCTCCTGATGCCCCTGGGGCTCTAGGGCTATTTGAACAGTCTGTGCCCAGAGCTAGATCCAAGTTCACATTCATCAAGTGCTTATAGATCCATTTGGGGACTCTCATAGTGATCTTTAGCCACAGGGTTTCCCCACCCCCATGGTAATAATTCCCTCAGGAATCCAGAAAGCCATTTTACCTTGGGCTAAGTTACTCAACGTCTCTGGGCTTGAATGGTGGGCCCCCAGTTCTAAAGCAGGGAGAAGACAAGTCAGCCATGCAGCTGGACACCCCAGAAGAAATCCCTCTCTCCTGAGATCCATCTGCTCCATCTGATCCCAGGCCTGGAGGTGCAAAGCCCGCATCTGAGGGAGGCCAGCAGTGGAAGGCATACGTTTACCATTCCTGGCGGGCATCCAGATGAACCAGGCCACATCCACATCCCTGCAGGTGAAGTGAGGCAGCTTCTCAGCAAAAGTAAGGAAAGTTGGCCAGAACCCTGTTGTGTTCTAGGTGAGACATCTGCTGTGCTCCTTACAGAGGAGCTGCCTTCCCATGCACAGCCTCAGTTTCTTTATGTGTAAGATGGGCTATTTGCTCTTCACTGGTAGAGGGCTATCACGGTAGAATCTCTCACCACATACTGGCATCCACTTAGTCTCCTCCACTGAGTCCACATGATTTCCTCAGAAGTGGCTAGTTGAAAAGGGCCCCAGCTCTGATCACTCATGGGCTGGGAATCAGTGTACAGGACAGACAAAGGGATTTGGAACTATAGGTTAAGATGTGTGAACCATGGCTGGTTGAAATTCTGCATTAGTCACTTTTCTGTCTTAGAAGAGTCACTGGCTTCTGACCCCCAGTTCCCCTGTCAAATGGAAAAAGCAATGCCTTCAGAGACAGCTAGTGTCTCCCACCCTCCCAGGCCTTGCTGAAGTCATGGTCATCCATACCTGGTTCACCTCAAGAATCTTCCAGCATATCCTGAGGACACCTAGCCTAGAGCTCCAGGCTGCTAATGGCTCAACAGAGGCAAGAATGCAGAGGTGAGCAACCCCCTCCCAGTAGATTGCAGAGATCCATGTCTCCCTCACACCCCAGGAAGCCAGGCCTCCATCTCTTCCCAGACCCCCATCATGGTGGGCAGGTCAATGTTTATCAGTGTGCTGGGTCTGCAGAAAGGAGCCTGGTGGAACCCTGCTCCCTTCTTATCTGGAGTCTGGCTTTAGAGCAGAGACTCTGAGAGGAGACAGTGTTTTCCAACAAGTCCCTGAAGCTTTACCTCAGGGCCCCACATCATGGTCTAGTGCTCTTCCCTTGGCTAAAATGACCCAGCGTACACATATCCCCTCCTGTCATTCCCCACATCCACAACCACCCTTAAAAGCTCCACTTGTTCCCACAGGTCCCTAAGCACCCAGGTGGGGTCATCTATACTCTCCTCTGAGGTTTGGGATGCTGTTGGGGAGCTGAACACAGCTGTGACCTTTCGCCTGCAGCACCAGGTCCAGGTACTGGGTGGAGCAGCATTTGTCTGGCTAACCCTTTTCCCTGCTCCCCTGCCCCATGCTTGCCAATATTTGTTCTCTGGAAAAACCAAGATCTAAACATGCTCAAAAGAGCATATTCGGGCCGGAGTAATGGGTTGGGAGCTAAAAACTGCTCTTCCTGAAGACCCGGATTCCCCAGCATCTACATGGCAGCTCACAGTTGTTTGGAACTCCAGTCCCAGGGGACACAATGTCCTCTTTTGACCTCTGAGGGCGCTACACATATGTGATGCACAGATATACATACAGGCAACACATGTATGTGCTTGAGTGCACACACACACACACACACACACACACACACGTCCAGTCATATTCATCCCCAGTGATCTCCTCCATTCTCAAGGGACCAGAAGAGGGGTAAATAGCTCCATAAATAATTTAAGCAACTTTCACTGCGTCTTCCAATGCCTGATGCCCACAGTGCTCAGAAAGACTATGTGATTGGCCCCATCTTCAAGTGGATAAATCAAGGATACACACACACACACAATCACACTGGTCCATTGTAGGAGTATGTTCGCAGGTTGATATTCAGGGAGTCTTCTTCAAGTTGGGCTTCAGGGGAGTGAAAGCTAGTCCCAGCTAGAGGTGTGTCTTAAGTCCAGAGCATTTGGCTAGTCATGAGGCCCTGGGTTCTGTCCCCAGGATTTAAAAATAAAAACATGCAACCTCAATGACAGAGGCAGGACAATACTCAAAAAGCCCTGGAGAGCTACATACTGGAGTGGTCACTGTGGTTTTATGAAGAGGAAGGGGATTCTCTACAAACTGGCATGGAAAGGCTTCCGTACCATGGGGTTTGGATTCATGGTATGCAATGTCCAAAGTCCTGGGTTTTTTTAACCTTTGGGGCATTTTAAAGAAAGCTTAGGGGTCTGTTGCTCACAGGAGGTCGTTGTGGACACATGTGTGTACCCAGTGTGGCTTCTATATCAGTTTGTCTGAATATTCTCCCAAAAGTCTCAGTCAGCTTGGTTGCAGTGTACCCCCATGGCTCCTCAGCCTTGAGTGGGTGGTTCTAGAACCACCCCCAGACACCAGAGATAGATGTCCAAATTCCTTTTTCAGAATGGTTTGTAAGTTACAGTGCTCTATATACACTTTTCTAGATGCTTCCAATTCCCTTTAACTCACTCGCAGTATCCAATACAATGGCAGTGATGTGAACAGGTATATACCAAGGTCTGGTGTAGGACATCATGACCAGAAAAAGTCTCTGTGTTTAGGACAGAGCAAATTTTTTTAAAAATAAAAAAAAAAATAAAATAAAATAAAAATAAAATAAAAATTTATTTTATGTTTTAAAAAAATCTGATCTGTGGTTTGTTGGATACATGGCAAACACAAGAATACAGAGAATAGAGTGAATAAATATGCAGTTTAGTGTACTACTTAACATGATTTCAGTTAAGATCTTAGTTATTATTTAAATAATAGGCTTTATTGGGGCCAGAGTGAGTGGGGCGGGAGAGAGAAGAAAAAAGTGAAGACAGCTACCGTTTACTTACATATAATAAATAAATAAATCTCTTTAAAAGGTTTTATTATCACCTATTCATATCTGTATAACATACTCCACCTATCTGTTACCCTTATTACTTTCTCTGTCCTGTGTCCTCCTTCCTTCTTCTGCATATATGTATTCTGTGTGTCTAGATGGTGCGTGCCAGAGGAGGGCATCTGATCCCAATACGGATGGTTGTGAGCCACCATGTGGTTGCTGGGAATTGAACTCAGGACCCCTGGAAAAAGCATCAGTGCTCTTAACTGCTGAGCCATCTCTCCAACCCCCATATATAGTTGTTTTGTTTTGTTTTGTTTTGTTGAGACTGAGTTCTGTGTCGCTCTGGCTATTCTGGAACTCCCTCTGTAGACCAGGCTGGCCTTGAACTCAAAGATCCATTGCCTCTGCCTCCTAAGTGTTGGAATTAAAGACATGAGGCACCACTGCCCACCTATTCTTAGTTTTTTGAAGCTCCTCTACACTGATTTCCATAGCCTGTGCACCAGTCTATATCCCGCCACCAGTGTAAAGGGTTCCTTCTTCCCTACATCTTTGTCAGCGGTGTATTGTTGTCAGCGGTTGTTTTCTGTTTTAAAAGATTCATTTGTATCTTTTTAGGTTTTGCGTACATGCGTGGGAGGGTATGGGTACCCATAGAGGCCAGAAGTGGATTCCCCTGGATCTGGAGTTACAGGCAGCTGTGAGTTGCCCAACAAGAGTGTTGGGAACCCAGCTTCCAACCTCTGCAAGAGCAATGCATGCTCATAACTGCAGAGCCATCTCTCCAGGCTCCATTGTTAGTTTTCTTGATGATGAGAGGAATCTCAAACATTTTATCATATATTTATCAGTCGTTTTCAGTCCTCTTTGAGACCTGTCTGTTCAGTTCATTAGCCCATTTATAGGTTGGATCGTTTGCTTGGGGGAGGTTGATGTTTAATTTTTAGAGTACTTTATAGATTCTAAATATTAATTTCTGGTCATATGTATAGTTAACAAGGATTTTCCCATTCTGAAGCCTGTCTCTTCCCTTGACCCACTGTCTCCTCTTTTTGTGCAGAAGCTGATTGATTTCATACAATGCCATTTGTCAATTCTTATTTTATTTTATTTGAGACAGGATCTCACTGTATAGCCCTGGCCGACTTAGAACTTGCTACGTAAACAAGGCAGGCATCAAATTTACAGAGATCAACTGCCTCTGCCTCTAGAGTGCTGGGATTAAAGGCATGCACCACCATGTCCAGCCCCAATTCAAAGTTTCATGTGTTATATTAAGGTTTATATTTTACATTTTTTATGTGCATGTACACATGCATGTACATACATGCATACGAGCCATAGTGTGTGTGTGTGTGTGTGTGTGTGTGCGCGCATGTGTGTGTGTGTGTGTGTGTGTAGGTCAGAGAACACTTGCAGGATTGGTTCTCTCCTTCTACAATGTGTGCCCCAGGCCATCAGCAGCAAGTACCTTCACCTGCTGAGCCATCTCACCAGCCCCAGAATTGGGTTTTATACAAGGTGAGAATTAGGGATCTAGTTTCATTTTTCTACAAGTGGATATCCAGCTTTCTCAGCACTACCTGTTGAAAAGACTGTCTTTTCTACAATTTGTGTTTGTGGTACCTTTGTAGAAAATCACACACACACACACACACACACACTCACACTCATAAGCACACCTGCCCCATGTCCTCATGTCTTACCCCCAGGTCTTTCCACAGAAGAGTCTAGAGCCTGTCTGTGCTTTTTTTGAACTTCAGTGCCAAGTAAGTTTCCACATTTATTTACTATTTGTGTCTTTGCATGTGTATGGAAGTCAGGGAGCAACTTGCAAGAGTCACTTCTTTCTACCATGTGGGTCCCGGGGATTAAATTCAGATCATTAGATTTGCCTGGCAGGAAGAGTTTTTGCCTGTTAAAACCAAACCATCTCACCCAACTCTAAATCAGACAATTTAAAAAATTATGTCCCCTCTGCTTGCAAAGAAACTAGGACTTGGGGGTTTTGGGGGTCTCCTCAAAACTGCTTTTCATGGTAACTCCAGACCCCATACAGCTCCAGGAGAAGCTGGGGCAAGGAGGATGTGTTACCCACATGGTATTGAGCTTCATCCTATGATGCTTATGAAGGAGGTAGCACTAACTCTGGGAGATGCCCTGAAGGAGTCTCAACTATCGAATGGCTGCTAAGAGGGATTCCCATGAGGCTGTGGCCCTGAGCATTGTCAGAATCTCCCCCTGGGTCTTCAGCAGAAGGAATGACATCACCCACAAATGTTTAACAACCAGTACAGGCAAGAAACAGAGGCCATCAATTCTTCTGACCTCCTCTGGTCCTACCATCCCTGAGAAAATTAAGCACATTTGTTGGATGGGAGACTGGGGCCCGGAGGGATAGTTGCAAGCCAAGGGCATATCACTGGCTGGAGGCAAAGCAGCCCTAAGCTTCAGGCTTCAGGTAGAGAGACCTCTGTTTGCCCTGTCTTCCCCTGTGTCCTCCAAATAAAAGGGCTCTCAAGAGCCCTTTTGCTCCCTCCTAACCCCAAACTCAGATGCAGGGGGTTCCTGGGCCACCACTGGCTGCTTAGTGCTCACTCTACACCCAAACTCTACCACCTGCCTCTCCAACCACAGCACCAGCTTTGCCATCCTGCTGCAGGTGTATAAAGTCCAGGTGAGCAGGGAGAAACAGGGTAACCACATCTGCAGAGGGGGGTTATGCATGTAGCAAGGGAGGAAGCCAGTCCATTTCATCCTGAGACCTTGCTCTGGACATTTGGAGGTGGGTCAGGAACCAAGGCCCAGCTGGACATGGGACTTGGAGAGGACCCAGGTGGGGAAGTGATGGGGGTCTGGTAGGGCTATGTGGAGCTATTGCGTCTAGGATTGGGGTTCAGGAGGGTATCCTGATGGTCATGGAGGACCTGTAGATAAAGGATGAACCCAGGTGAGTTTGAGAGGAAGAGGAGACTCAATCAGGAGAGAAGCCAACTCCAGAGTAGACTAAGAGAAGAGCTTCATAGAGGCAGAAAGGAACCCAGAGGTCATTTGCTAAAAGGTCAAGTTAGACAGAGCCAGTGCTCTAGGAAGACTCTGGGTCTGGAAGAGCCCCCAGGAAAGGTTGCATGCTTACTTGCTGTAAATGTCACATTATAACCCATCAGCAGTTTCATCTTTAATAGCTGTCTGTGATCCCTGTGGGTATCACCTGCCTCACAGGACCATCTCCCTGGGTTTGTCAGTCACTTCCAATTCAGGACTCTGCTGAGTCAGTGGAAGCTTGACAAAAGAGGAAGATCCAGGAAGAGAGATACATTCATTTATTAGGCACCTACTGTGTGCAGGCCTAGTCCCTGGTGGTTGGCACTATTGCCATCCTTGATTCCTTAGGGAGACTTGAAGTCAGCAGGCAGGGTGAGTCTTGAGGATGGGATCCTCACTGTCCTTCCCCCAGGGAGGTCCTGAAGAGGAGACACTGCTGAGGACTCTGTCATTTGTGAGCTGTGGCGTGTGCCCTTGCTACCACCTTCTTGCTCTTTGTTGTGGCGAGGAAGTGTCCCGCACTTAGGTTTGTCTCCTCTTAGACACCACAGCCATCTCCAGGAGACTTTGGTCTGGGGCTTCCCTTAGGGTGAGCTGGGCCCCTTGCTGCCTACATAAGTCAGCCACCAGGAACCCCTCAAGGCCTGGCTGAAAGAGCACGAGGCTGGTGGGGCTGTCCTTGTTAGCCAACCCTTCTGCCTATACAGGGTTCCCACTTCTGAGCAGACCACAATCCACAAGAATCTTATTCTTTCCCTGGCCTCTGCTGAGGGCTTCCTCATGTCCAGTGAGTGGGCAAAGACCAACAAGGTAGGCAACCAGCAGGTGACTGGTAAGCTCTGGGACCAGGAAAGCATGAGAAGCCTTTTGAGGTCTCCTCCCCTGTTACCTGCTGGTGGCTTCCTTGCCCAGGTGGAGAGCAAATCCCAGAGAAGAAAGACCCAGATGGTCAGAGACCTTCCTCTGATTCTTATTTGGATGAGCATGCCAAGCATGACCACGGGATCAGGGTAAGTTGTGTCCAGAGCTGACCTCCATAGGTACCTCCATCGTCCCCCAGGTGACCTGTGTGGCTGTCACAGCAGTCATGCATCTTCTCTTTTTGGTTGCCTTTCTCCAGGATGCTGGCAGAGGGACTGTTGCTTTGGAGCAAGGTGGTAGCTGTGAGCATGCACCCAGGCCCCAGGATGAGGCTGTACTATGCTGCAGGCTGGGGTGAGGATCCCTGATCTTCACTCTTGTTCTTTCCTTTGCTGTCCTATACTGCTCCACACCAGTACCACTTCGACCCATCCTCAGGTCCATTAGTACCATTCAGCATCCAACAGCACCTGAGAACTACCTAGTACCAAGTACCACTGAACACCCAGCCCTCAATAATACCCTATACCTGCTTCACCCAGTACCACCTGATACTTGTCTCTGATGTGAGCTAGGTTTCCTCAGTTACATCAGACTCTCACTGTCCCCAGTCTGGTTTTCTTAAGTCCCCTCCACTCAGCAGTATCCGTTCTTCACCTCTTAGATTGGCCCAGGGGACAGTTGTGGGCTGGATCCTAGGCAGCAATGAGTGGTGGCATGGCTTGAGTCTATTTCCTCCTTCCTTGAGCATTCTTGTGACTATTGTGGCCATCACCATAGCATTGCACCCTCATGACTACGTGGCTTCTGGACACTGCTGGCTCAGTGTTCACACGGATGCCATCTGGGCCTTTGTGGGGCCCGTCCTATTTGTGCTGACTGTGAGCTGGGAGGTGTGGTTGCAACAAGGGAGAGACATGTTGGGAAGAGCGGAATTACTCTTGCCTATTGGCAGCCAACCTCCAGGCCAATACCTACAACCTCGTCCGTGTGGTAATGGTCACTGTATCCAGCACCCACCACCATGCACACATGCTAAGCCCACATCCTGGCCTACAGCAGAAAATCAAGTTCCAGATGTGGTGAGACTCAGTTAGGCGGCAGGATGAGATTGGGGTACAGGGCCAGCTGGCACTTCACATGAGCCTGCTTTAGTGTGAGCATGTGAGTCTATGTTGAGGTGTGTAGCCAAGTGTGAGCCTGTGATAAGCAATGAGTACATGTGTGGCCTTACTTACATGTCACTCATGCTTGGGCAAGTATGTCATGCTGTGCGAGACACTGTGGATACCAGCCACTGTCCCGGAGCCTCACTGTCTGCAGAAGGTGCTAAGGGTCTGCTTGAGACAAGACAGGAGGGATCCTAAAGTCAGATCATCCCCTGTTCAGGATCAGAGTGAGGAGTCAGGCCTCTAGCTCTACCAAGGACCCTTCCCACTCCCCAGCACCGTGATCACTGGAGCATAATGGAGTGATCTCCTTCCTATAGCTCAGCCTCCTCTGTGGGCTTCCTCACTTGATCAGTCCCTGCTGCAGCAAAACAGCTTAAACCAGCAAGTGCCTGGGAAGACAGCGAGACCTGGCCCCTGGAGAGAGCTGCAAAGCCTTCCTGACTCATGCTCCCATGTTCTGGGCAGCTGCCTCATTTTTGCAAACTAGACTTGGGAATGAATGAAATCTTATCTCCCAGTACCACCACCACCCCTATTAAGAAGGAAACAAGGTCCACCCAAAGGTTTTGCAGAACCTTCTCCCAATCTACAGTTGCAGGCCCCCCTCTCCATGTGCTTCCTGGGTGCTGCACGATCCATCAGACACTAGGGAATCACACTGGCCCCTCGGCCCTGCCTCCTTTCCCCACAGGGTCATGATGAAACTGGTGCTGGCCTTGTCACCTGTCCTGGGCTGACCTGGCTGTTTGGCCTCCTGGTACACATTAGCCCAAACTGGGCCTATGCTGCTGTGCTTCTTAATTCCTTCCAGGTATTTCTAGGCCCTGACCACATAGAATGGGGGCTCGGGAACACTGGAACTCAGAGAGGGTATGTGGTTTGCCAAGACTAAGCAAGAGGTGAGCCTACATCACAGAAGGCATCCAGCAGCAAAGTGTGCAAATAAAGGGGGGAGGGGATAAGGAAGGCTTGGCCTCCCTTATGTCCTCAAGTGGGAATGACAGAGGAGTTTTGGTTCACTGGACAGTTGCGGAAGGCTCTACAGCCCTGCTGGATTGGGGTGTCAGAGATGCAACCAGTAGAACAACCTAGACTCCCCATCTCCCCCACCCACCTTCTTTTGTTTCTGAACTGTCTCTGATTATTTCCGTCTCTCAGGCTTACCAAGGGAATGGTCAAGGATCACAATGTCTGGGTCACTTCAAGGATCACCAGGAGGCCAGTGAGGGAATACAGGAACTTGTACCTCTCCTTAGGTGTCTCTAACTTACTGTGGGGTTGGCTCAGGCCACTCTATCTGTGATGACAAAGGATTAAGAAAGGGTTCAGTCAGGAGACTGATACTGAAGTCACACAATGAAGTCATCCATCATAGCTTGGTGACAGAAGTATCTGAGCACCTGAGTGTTCCTGTCTACAGGATTTACAGACCTGTTGGGGACTCAGACAGGAACAGATGGTGCCAGCCTCAAGACTAGGTGGCAAGACAGTGAGGGCCCCAAGGAGTGGTCCCTGACACTACTGTCCTGGCTCTTGCAGGACTGTCCCCTTTGTTCATGCCAGCTCTCCCTACCCTTACTGCCACTCAGGGCCACTCCCTCTCAGGGCCCTCCCCAAAAAACAAACAAACAAAAAAACAATTCAGAATAAGGCTGAACAAAGGCATGCTCCCTAAATCAGGGGCAAACTCTGTCTAGGGCCCTGTGTCCTCAGAGCAGTGAGGAGAGTTGAGTCAATACGGCCTGCTTCTGATGCCTATGTGATTGCTCTGGCCCAGCTCACGATTTGATCTCAAAACAAACTCACAGACAAAAAAACAGGCCTTGTGCAGCTGCTTTCCCTAAAAGCAGGCCTCAAAGCAGGAAGAAAGAGGATGGGTCCTATAGTTGGTGTCTGGATTCTAAGTTCTGGGAGTAGTCAGCTTTGACTGCAAGGCAAGTCCTGGCACAATCCTCAGGAGGGGACCCTGACAACTACTCTTCCATTCATGTCACGGCCAGTGGTTAAATACCATGATGCGAGGTGCTAGGATACAGCAGAGAAAAGTCATGTTGAAGATGACATTTGGGAAATGGAGGCCAATCATGCTCCAGATAAAGGGTGGTACAGTCGTGAGGGGGCAAGGCAGAGATGGGAGAAGTCCTGGTCTACACTGTCTTTACCCCTGTACCTGGGAGACTTGTCTATTCTCTGCTAAATTAGCATAGAGATGGAAAAAAGAGAGGAGTTAGTGTGTGTGTGTGTGTGTGTGTGTGTGTGTGTGTGTTCGGGTGGGGCTTAGTAGTCGAAGTACTGTCATGCCAGGACAAGGACCTGGATTCTGATCCCTAGCACATAAAATAAGTTGGGTGTTGCAGTGTATGCCTACGACCCCAGCTCTAGAAGGAGCATCCCTAGATCTTACTAGCCAGCCAGACTCACTGAATGAGTGAGTTGCAAGTCCAGTGAGAGACCCTGTTTCAAAAGAGAAAGTAGATGGCAGTTGAGGTCGAGACCTAGCATCAACTTGTGACCACCACACGAATGCATATGCATGTGTTCACACACATGCAGAAACACATGTACACACTCACACAGACGTGCACATGGGGTGGGGGCAAGAAGAAAGGGGTTTGCTGTGGGAGAAGAGGGCCTCACCAACCCCTGGCAATGATAAAGAGTAAGCATGGTCCCTAGTACCCTGTTGGCTTAAACAGTAGAACATGGGTGCTGTGTCCTTGCCTGACATAGCTCTGAGTCCCCAGTACTCAGAGGCTCTATCCCAGCTCTCCCCTTGTGTCTGAGTGACCCTGGTGAGACTTCTTTAGCTTAAAACAGGACACTGAAGGTGGCAGAAGCTCGTTGTCATGGTGATTACTTCAGCTTGCTGACAGTACCCCCTCCACGACCAGGAATGCTCTCCAGGACTGCTGGTGGGGACAGCTCAGAGGTGCAATCAGTAGAACACCCTAGGCTCCCCATCTCCCTCCCCACCACCACCTGTGGCTTCTTTTGTTTCTGAACTTTCTCTGATTCTTTCTGTCTCTCAGGCTGTCACTGTCTTCCCTGTTGATGATTTTTTTTCTGGCACTGCCCCTGGGCCCTTCATCTTCTATGTTCTCTCCTGTCCTAGTCTGTGGCTCCTTCTCTGACCTGCTCCTGGTTCCTATGGGTATGGTGCTGTTAGGCAGGTCCCTGATCCATTTTAGGCTGTGTCCTTGGAGCCTGGATACCTTGTGACTGTCCCCAGGCCTGGCCTTTCTTTTCTCCGCTCCTTTCCATCACACCTCCTGCATCTGTGTCTCCATTCCTTCACAACAACCAAAGTCATGTCCTTCCATCTTGGGCATAAATAGGCAGGATTTACCCCAGCCCAGTGATGAAGTCCAGAGAGACCAGAATGGATCCAGCCTCACTTGTCATTCAGGAATGATTTTTTTTTTTTTTCTGACCCACACTATGTTTGGTTTTGTGGAAGGAAAGCAATGCCTCACTTTTGAAGCCAGTAGTAGCTCACATCTACCTTGGTGGACCTGTCTAATGGGGATTGAAGTCCTCTGTGCCTCAAGGAATCTTCTGGTGATCCAACTGAGATTATCTTTACAGAGGGCTGAACACAACACCTGATGCACATGAGAGCTCTGTGAACGGGGACTCCTTTATCCATTCGTTTGTTCATTCACACTTCACATCCGTACTCCTCTCAACCCCAGGCCAGTTGCTGGTTCACACCCCAAAGAACACAGTGCATGGGACCAAAGTACCCATCTCATGCTACCCATCCATAGTGTGATACCACAGAGGCTGAGAGGGCCAAGGACACCCAAGGCAGTATGGAACCGAGGGAATTCTTAGATAGAAGGACTGATTCTCAGCTTAGGTGTGAAAGCTATATGCAGGGGGTGGGCGGAGGTCATCGTGAGACCCAGGGCAACATGAGGAGGGTCAGGACATGGGACCAGACTCTTCTGACTCCAAAGTTGCTGGAAGGAACTCCAGTTTTGTTGTAAGGAGTGTGAGCCATGGATGATGTCAAGCATGGGGTGGTGGAGTTCAGAAAGATGCTGGCGTGGAATATGAGAAGGAAACGCACAGAGAAGGCAATGCTGAGGTGCAGATGGGACAGGCTGGCTCTGGGTTTAGTGATCTGCCTTAGGAGTTAAAGAATGGGGAAGTCAACCAGTCAGTCTGGGGACCAGAGGCTCGAAGGCTGGAAGACCTAGGAGTCCAGTGCCCTCTGCTCCGGGCTTCCCTCTGCTCCAGGCCTCAGGCGTGTGTTGTCACATGGTGTCTGAATAAGTTCCAGGTTCCAGTTCTTGGCTCAGTTCAGGTCTGACCCATTGGACAACACTATCTTGGGACTCTCTGTCCATCAAAGGGGGCTACATGAGACCCAGATATGGTGGTACTTTGTGAGTGCCAAGGCCCTGCTGGTCCCTATAGCTGTGGAGGGGAGTCAGGTTGGCCCTAGCCCTGAATGCCGAGCCCTTCGAGCTCAGTCTCTGAAGGAAATAAGAGACACTATGGGCCGTAGACTAAAGAGCTAGAAAAAGGGCAGGGCAGGCTTTGAGTCCTTCTGCCTCTCAATGACCCTCAGTGTATCTACTATGGTCCTGGCCTTTTGATCCAAGGAAAGTGGGAAGCTAGGCCACAGAGCAGGTGGATATTCCTTCCTAGTGATATGACACCTGTCCACAGGGCCCATACATTTCCTTGTCTATACTGCTTACAATGGAGAGGTGAGTACCGTGAGCAAACTGTGGGAAACAATCAAGGGAAGGTGGACTGGGGTCCCTATCCCTGCTTCCCACAGATTCAAGGATGGACCCCCCTGTAGGACTCTAGGGAGGGTCAAGGCCTGACCTGTGCTACCCTACAGGTGCAGAACGCACTACAGAGTACGACAGAGAAGGCGGCTGAGGTGCTCAGGGCAGAGCAGGTGCACCGGGCCAAGGTTGAGGGGTCCTGGGGCCAGATGGGCAGGGCCAAGCACAACATCTCTCCAGTCAGACACTCTCTGGCCCTTCTGACCTACAGGTTTCATGGCCCAGGAGAACCCCCCAGCCTGGGATCCTCTGGGACGATCTGTTGCTCTCAGAGGTACAATCTGTCTATTTCCATGCCTCGTTTCTTCTGCTACCTTGATTTCTCTATCCGTCAACCAGAGCTAGGAGAACAATGGCAGACTCTATAAGCCCACTAGAAAGACAAAAAAAAACTGAGGCCTTGGAGAACAGTTGGGTGTCCAACCAGAGATGGAGTTTACCCCGAACTCTTGTCTGGGATTCCTCGTCAGGAGTAGGGGGAAAGTGCACCTGAGCCTTTGACACAAGAGCTGGGTTTTAGTACTTGGACCTCAGTTTCCTCACCACTAATCTGAGAGTAAAGTTCTAAGCAGATTTTTAGGGTGTCTGATAGTGGGGGCCCAATGTCTTAGGCTATGTACAGTTTATCAAATATTTCCCCCTTTTAGGGACCCATGGACCCAGGATCCCCACAGCCTTCTCTTCATTACAGAACCCAAGAGACCGGTAAGGCTGGAATAAAGGACCAGCTAGTGTAATGGCAGGGTTGGGGACACAGCAAAGGTTAGGACAGGGTAGGTGGGCACTGACCCCAGGGACCTTGTCCCCAGCACTGGGAGGCTAGAGCCTACACTCTGTAGGCTGGCAGACCTAAAAGAGAGCCCCCAGGGTATAGGGGACAGGAGAAAGACCTATCATTTTTCCGGTCTCTTTTTTCAGGCTGTGGAGCTGACAGCATTTAGGACTTCAGGTACTTCTCTTCCTGGGCAGACTCCCCCATCCCTCCTCTCCCACACTGCTCCATAATGAGACTCAACCACACAGGAACCAATCTTAGAGCAACACTGCCTAGCCTCAAACTATACCCATGGCTGGCTGGAAGAGAGGCCTGCTTTAGGAACTCTTGCTGGGGTTAGGCTCAGTGCCCAACTCCAGACCAGTGCAGTAGTCAGGGGAGGCTGCTTTCCTCAAAGGTGCAGAGGAGGAGGAGGCCAAGGCATCCAAAGGAGCCGCGACTAGACAGCCAGTGGTGCAGCAGGAACCAGGCTCACCTGCACAGCTGGGGTAACTAAGGCATGGCAATAGTCATAGGGGTGTGATCCACAGACCAAGGTTTATAGCAGCCTTGCTTGTTCAGCTTACGGTCTGCTAAAAGGGACCGAAGTGCCCCCTGCAGGCAGATCGGGGGCTCAGGGCTAGGCAAGATCAGAGCGCGCAGCCGCCCCTCACCCGACGGGCCCAGCCCCCCTCCACCCCGCCCCCACCCGCAGGCACAGCCGTCTTCCAGAACAACAGCCACTGCAGCGCCTCTGTGCCTTTGTCTCTGCTGAATGGGTGCGTTGCTAGGGCTGCTCATAGCAACGAAGCCGCTTCCACTTCGGCCCCACCTTCCCGACCCCTTGGCCCGACGATCCCTGCTTCTTGCCCCCAACTTCTCCAAACCAGGCACTCAGGCAACCTGGGCAAAGGTCCAGGCGAGGGCATGCGTCCTTTCTGAAAGCTCTGGGGACTGTAGGTGCATGCAGGTGTTCTGACTGTAGAGAAACCGTCTCAGGGAGACCATGAAGGGCAGGCTGGAGTGGCAGGTTTCCCCCCAAGTCTCTGTTCCCAGACCCTGCCTAATCTTAGCCATTCCTGCCAACCCTGCCCAGGAGAGCCCTTGCACTTTCCTTACAGGGGTCTAAAAGGCATGTGCAGGGTTTCTCTCCCAGGCTTTCAGGAGCTCAATGGCCAGAGGACCTCAGCTCATCATTGGAAACCCAGACTGAAATACACAGCTGGCAGCCCCAAGTGAGAGAAAAGCAGTTCTGGACCAGCCCGGCTGGTCCTTCTGTTTGTCTTGGTTCCTTCCACTTCCTAGATGTGCCCGTCAGTGTCTGATAATAAACCAGATGCTGAAGCTTTCTGCTTGTGCTGCCCTCCCCCCCCCCGGGGGGAGGGGGTGTTGTCTTCCTGGCCTGGAAGGGGTAGATGGACAGGGCTGTCTGGGAGGAAGGGGAGCAGAGAAGCTGCCAGTTTGACTTTGGAATTCTGCCTTGCCACCAGGCTTACTAGTTCTAGTTAGCACTTTTTAAAAAACACATGTATCTTGTGTGTGTGCACGTGTGGGATGTGTGTATGGAGGTCAGGGGACAGCTTATATGAGTCAGTTCTCCCCTTTCACCATGTAGGCTCTGGGCATAAAGTTCAAGTCACCAGGGTTTGTGGCAAGTGCACTTAGTCCTTGAGTCATCTCTTCTGCCAGGCCGGCAGCCCATTCAGCATCTGCAGTGTCCTTGGCCTGAGGTTGTAGTTCCTCACTATGCCTGGAGATTGACTTCTTCCTAACTGTGCAGACACAGGCCTGGGGCTTCCCTGCTGGCAGCCTAAGTGCATGGGCAATGGGTGTGGGCCCAAAACACCTAGGCACTGTTTTCTGGAGGTGCCAGGCACCACTGCTCACAGGTAGCTGGGATTCACTCTGGAGTGAGGGAGGAACCTGCATGGAAGTCAACTGAAAGCAGGCCGGGACACTCCCTCATGTGCAGCCCACCAGTCGGGTCCCCAACATCATCCAGCCTGCCTCCCTTGGGGCTACAGAGCTGGGCAGGGTGTGCATGAGGTAAGTGAGACAGAGAGGGCAGGGTGAGTGAGAAGCCCCTAAGATTGTGAGTCCCACACAGTCCCCACGCTTTGGTGGCTTCCTCCCCAAACCCTATGTGGATTGCAACTGGGACACAATTTCTGGAGAGCATTGGCTGACCTATGCAAGTCCTGGTCTCCAGGTATTTATTTCTGGGGACCTAAGATGTAGAAGAACTTGAAGCCCTCCCTGTCTGTCATTTGCAGAATGAGGGATAACAGGCTCTCTCTCAGAAGACCTTATGATACAGTCCTATGCTAGTTTGAGGCATGGCAACCACCCTGTACCCAGTAGATACGGTCAACTGTGACCAGAGACATGTAGGGCTGTAGGCAGAGGAAGCTGTGTTGGAGGCATTGAAGGCTCTGGGTGAGGAGATCAGAGATTCACAAGGCAGAAGCCAGCAGAGCCCCCATCTTTCACTGAGAAGGCAGGCAGAAGCCCAGGAGGATGAAAAGCCTGGGCCAGTTGGCCATTCCTTCTGGAGCAGGTGGGTTTTGCTAAGTATCAGCAGAACACACACTCAGCCCTGGCAGAACCCACTGCCTGTGGCTAGGGGCCCAGGGAGCATGCAAGGAGGTAGAAGGGACCTGGTCCTTGGTGGCACATAACCATTTGCATTTCTGTACGCTCTGAATCCCTTCCCTCGCAGAAGGCCCCTGCTCTAATCGTAAAGGTTTGGGAATCAGGGGGCAGGACTGAGAAGCTCTTTCTAGTCCTTTCCACCCTACAAATCTCTTCTTCTTCCTACACCCTCTGTGCTCCAGCCAAACAGTCGGTTTCTTTTTATTGTCACACTGTTGTTTCAGGGCTGTCTTTGTTTCTGTTATGCTGGTGAATTCCTAGACATCCTTAAAAGCTCAATTTGGATGACCCCTCTGTGAACTAAATCAATGACTTTCTTATTTATGTTTAATTACATAAGGGAGCACATCATATCATCTGATTTTCCTTTAAGCCTGGACACTGCCCTGGGACAGGTGCGAAGGAGAGGAACATTTTTCTGCCACCTAAGGTACCTTAGGTTTCCTTAGGTACCATTTTTCTGGTACCTAAAGGAGGTACCTTTTTCTAGTTGTTTCAGAGAGCCCAGGTGGATCAAGTGTGGCCCTAGGTTAATCATGTTGGTTAAAGAGGGTGGGACAGTGGCTGAGCACCTCCTCAGCTGTGTGAATGTGGAGAACCTACAAAAATGGCCTGGTGGAGCAGATCCAACAGGACCTGAGGTGAAGCACTCAGGTGTTGGTCCAGCTCAGTGCTGCCATCTAGCAGGACTCATCAGCAAGGGTGGGGACTGAGGTAGAAAATCTGGGTCCCCACACTGAATGACACCCCTGCTGGAGTTGCTGCAAGGACAGGGAGCTAAGGGAGGGTCTTTGCAAGGTGTTCATGAAATGGATGCGCTTTCAATATGGGGCAGAACTGGCATGACCTGGTGGAGCTGAGGTGAGACCCCAGAAAGTCACAGCATCTCCCGGGTTTTCATATACTTGAGTCCCAGGCTTGGGGTGAGGCCCAAAGCCTAGTAGCTCCTGCTGTCTATATACCCTGGGCTCTCCAACCATCCCCCACCTCATTTTTAAAAACATCTTCAATGTGTATGGTATGTATATAGGTACACAGATATATACCGTACCTACATCATAACCATTTCCCACTACCCAATTCCCAGGACTCTCTCCACATTCCTCTCCAGCTTCCTTAACGAATTTTCATAATCTGCTGAGTCCACTTAGATAGGCGCCGGGCCTTCCAATGGAGGACTGGAGCATGAGTTAGGGTCACATCTCTGAAGAAATCTGACGCTCCCACGCCCAGAAGCCATTGTCAGCCAATAGCTCCTTAGCCAGGAGTAGGGGATACATGAGTTCCTCCCCCATCCATACTGGAATGTCGAGTGGCTTGGTCTTGTGCATGGTGTGTGTGTGTGTGTGTGTGTGTGTGTGTGTGTGTGTTGCACATAGGTCAGAGGACAACTTATGGGAGTCAGTTCTCTCCTTCACCATGTGGGTTCAGGTCATCAGGCTTGCAAGCACCTTTACCTGCTGAGCCATTTCAACAGCGCTCCTTCCCAGAGGTTTGGGCTGAATGCCATTTTGGTGGCAGGCAGACCATCACCACCACCCAGAACCTACCCCAGGGACTATACCTTGCTTCAGAATGCAAATTCACAAATGCTACTGGAAACTAATTGCAAAATTTATTTCAGGGCTTCAGGGCTGCAGGGGTTTATAAGGGCACTTCTTGTCTTGGGGCTGTGGGTCTCTGGCCTTGGTGGGAGCACACATTTCAGGGGCAGAGGTGGGGTCTGAGCCAGGGTGGTAGAAGATAGGAGACAACCTTGTCCAGTTGGGCAGGCCTAGCATAAGCTGTAAATCTGACATGAAAGCAGGAAAGACAGTGGATGCCCAGTCTGAAACAGAGGATGGCGTAGGCCTCTCCCTCCTAGTGCTTGGCCCTGCAGAGTGACTTTCAGGAGGCAAAGCAGTAGCCAGGGAACTGAGGCCAGCTTCAAGGGTTGTGGCAAGGGACCCAAAAGGATGGAGCCGTGAGAGTCCTTAGTACTGTCCCTCATATAAAGATCCATGAGTTCTCCCAGGTTCACCCATATCCTCACCTGCAGGGACTCTAAGCCCCTGCAGGCCTCCTGTTGCTCCCCTAGTGGGGCTGGGGCAGAGGGCAAGCAACAGCTCTTCTGTGAGTGAGGTGAGCTACATAAAGATGACCAGATGCCACTCCGACTCTTGGAAGGAGATGTCAGGAGAAAAAGCTTTGGTGCTAATCCATATATCCCAGCTCAGTCTTCAGTCTGTCTCCTGCCCCTTTCTCTCTTATACACTTTCCAAGGACTATCTAGGTGAAAGGAACAGGATCCTGCCGACTGCAATCTTGCCGATAAGTACCAGCCCAGCCAGCTGGTGGTGGGCAGGGCTAGGGCAGGAATGCTGACTACACCAGACTCCTCCTCCCTGGGTAGCTGGGACCCGGGAAAAGGATGATCACAACAAAGTTCTTTTACAGGTGGTGGGTCAGAATTAGGTGGGTGAGGGGCTGGAGGGGGTCTTTTTGCCCTACCCACTCTCATTGTGTCCTCTGGGGACCCAATTTAGCAAACTCAGTTTACAACAGTGGACTTCCTTCCCTGCTTCAGGGGAGTCTGGAGACCCCCTCCTCTGCCCTCATTGATGCCTGCAGACCTTCTTCTGACTCTGATTACAGGAGAGAGGGAAAGAATGACCTCTGACCCAAGGGACATCCAGGCCCACCAGGGAATCCAGAACCTCCTCCTAGGACCTCAGATACCAGGAAAATAAGCTGGGAGCAGATGGAGGAAGGAGTGGTTAGAAGCCACCCCTTTGGGACACTCCAAGTGGCAGACACACGCCAGCAGCTAGTGAAGGCAACCTGCCCCAGCCAGTCCCTGCCCATCCTTGCCAGTCATCCCAAACACACAGCTCTGGAGCTCAGGGGCAGGGGCTTAGGGACAGGGCTCCTGGATCACCTAATGCAAGGAGTCTTTTGGAGGCAGTGGCTTCCCTGCCTACTGCCCGCTGCCTGGCACCCAGGCTCAAGTCTGCTTGGCCTGCAGCATCTCAATGAGAAGGTTGTTGCGGGGCATCTCGTTGCCCAGATGCTTATGGTACAGGTACTCCTTGGCCTGCATGCTCAGTGCCCGCACCTCCACCAGGCACAATAGCAACTGCTGGAATTTGTCCCCGCAGTGTGGGTAGTGACACAAGGTGTAATCCAGCAGGGCGGCGTTGGCCTTCTCCTGGGCGTCCTTTACCAGGCTGTGGTTGTTCAGGAATTTCACATCTGCAACGGGAGCAACCCATCACCCTCTTGTCACTGTGCCACCAACAAAGTTGGGCTGACATAGTCACCAGTATTACCAACACCACATTCCAGGGGATACCAACCTGTGGGTGCAAAGACTGCTATGAGCCTCTCAATGGCAACCTCCCACCTCTACCCTATGGCACCACCGCTGACATCACTTTGCATACTGTCCCCAAGCTGTTTCCTGTGTTTTTCTTTGTCTTTGTCTTTGTTTGTTTGTTTTCTTTTTGAGACAGGATCTCACTATGTCTCACTGGCTGGCCTGGAAGTCACAGAGATCCACCTGCTTCTCTTTGCCTCTCAAGTGGATTAAGGGCATGTGCCACCACACCTAGAAAATCCCTGTATGTATCACCAGTACGGTCACCACCATCACTGGCCCAGTCATCATTGCTGTTGTCACCGTGGATACTTGACAACCAAGACCATGAGGAACATTAGCAGATGCATTGCTAGTATGGTGTTTACACTTCTCTATTTTCTCATCTATGAAATGGGGTATACTGATCCCTCCCAGGATGTAAGGTACTGGTTTGTGAGAAAGCATATCAAAGCCTTTCTGTGGCCATCACCCCTTCCCTGATAGACATCTCCATCAACATCACTGTCCAAAGGACCTATCTTAGGGTGTCAGACCCATGGACACTCTGGGCATGCCCTAGAAAGAGGCTCCATAAATCCAGTCATGGGACTCTGGGGTCAGCTTCTTTGCAGCACTATTCTTGGTGAGGAAGAGGGGCCTGGGTGGGTGTCTGCCAGTTACATCTGGGAAATTGTGGAATGGATATACCCAGAGCCCATGGAGCCAAGGAGGGCAGAATGGGAGGTAAGAGAGAATGGGAAGAACCGAAAGTTTGCAAGGTGAAGCCATTACATAAATTTAAAATGGCACTGAAGTAAAGTGGATGAGAGCACACCTTTGGCCTGGCACACACAGGCTCTGGTTCTATTCCCTATACTATTGAAAAATGGAAAGAGAGGGTTGGGGGAAGGTGGAAAGAAGGTAGGCAGGCAGGCGAGCAGGCAGGCAGTCTGGCTCACTAGCCCTCTCCACACAGACATGCTGTGTGAGAACAATGATGGCCACAAAGCTGCAGATAGACATGGAAGGCCAGCTCCCAATGACAGAGAGAGGAGCAGGTGGCTCAGTGTAGACCAAATGTGACTGGGGCTGGAGCTGGATCGGTGCATCATCGGGCATTAGTCCTGGGTTAGACACAAAAGAGGCCTTTGGGGTTGGTTAGGAGTAAGCTGCCCTGGGGAGGAGTCCCTGCCTGTTCTGCATAAAAGGTCACCTTCCTCAGGGGAGGGGGCTAGAAATAGGGTGTCTGGGGCCCTTCCTTGTCACTGAAGCCTCTGTCACAGCTCTGAGCCTCTATCAGCTCATGTCCTGACTAGGAGTTTAATAAACATCAGCCCCAACCCTCAAAGCCTGTCCTGGCCTCTGCTGGGCTGCCGCTCCCAGAGGTTGTCAGGATGGGTCACTCATCTGCTTTCCCTCCTTGGGGTAGGCACCCCTAGTCTTTCTACTGTGGGGGGTTTGGCCAGCACAAGCCCTTGGCCTTCAATCCCTCTTAACACCTACTGCGCCAGGAAAGCTGAGCTGCCTGGCAACCCTGATCCTCGGCCGCCCCCGGCACACCCGCTGAGGCCTGTGTTGTCCAAAGATGGATTTAGGGAAACTGGAGCTGGGCCTGAGTCGTATGGCAGGATTTGGCCGCTGCTGGCTTCTACCCTGGCTCCCATCACCCTCCAATAAGTGATCTAGGGTCATTTTCTTCCTTCCCTCTCTGGGATAGCCACCAGCTCACAGACATCTTTATGCCCTTTAGAGGAAAAAAAGCCCCCTTTGTCTAGAGACATACTCTTAGATTTCAGCTCAGTCCTTCCCTGCTTCAGTGCCCCTGTACAGCGAAAGCTACCCAACTGTACAAAGCAACCTGGCTTCCTAGCCTGGCTGGCTCTAGGTACTTTTAAAAGTGATCACAGGCAGTCATTCCACCAAGCTGGTCTCCTGAAATTGAGAGACGGCTACTGATCCCGTCTGTCCTTGTCCCAATCCCTTTCCTGTCTCTGTATCATCAGCCAGGACCCCCCCCCCCACTGTCCCTGGGTTATTCGGACATTCTTAATAGGAGAAAGATGGGGTCTATCTCAAGGCTACCCAGTAAAGGGGCCCAGAGGAAAGAGATGAGGTGGAGGAGGATGGGCCAGGATGCTGCTCAGATGGAAGGGATGGAGACACCAGGACCTAGCTTTACAAGGATTTACTGTTCTCAGCAACAAGCATCAGGGACTCAGGATGACAGTGGAGTAGAAGGGGGAGGGTGCAGGGCAAGGACAACTTTCAGGGACAGCCCCTCTCTAAGAAGGCCTCTGGACTCTCAGTTCCCACATATTAAGACTTCCATGGCCCTGGAGCATGGAGGCAGCTATAGGGTGGATGGACATACACAGAAGCCATAGACCAGGGCTGGGATCCGTTTCATGGCACCAGCCCTGTCCATCCCTTCAGATATCTAGACTGCAAGAAGTGCATCCTGCAAGAGTGTCCCTAGACCACCCACATAGAGCAGGGCAAGATTCAGACCCAAGCCTTTCGGATTCTAGTGGCTGCAGGACTTCCTGCTGTGGGCAGGGCGGGGCTGGGATTCCCAGATCTGTAAGGCTTCAGAACCAGGTTCTCTGCAACATATGGGGTCTGTCTAAGATCCCACCCCGGTCTGACTTTAGACCTAACTTTTCCCTCACCTGGAAACCTTAGATCAGTTTACCTCTCTTTTCCAGCTTCCTCCACTCACCCAGATTAAGGGATGCAATATAACCATGTCACACTGAGTGTGGCCCCTTTGGCCCTCAGACCCAGGAACAGGCATTGTACCACAACCTGGAGATTCTCCCTTCGAATGTCAAGGGGTTCACATCCCAGATCGGCAACCAGAGGCCAGCTCGGAACATGGGGCAGGTCAGGACAGGGGCCCCTGCTGAGTACCAGCCTGGAACCTGAGTCTTCAGGACCAACGGTACTGCCCACATCCCTGAAGGCGGAGGGGGTGGGAGATGGCACCCCACCCTGGGAGCAGCCGCTAGCTCCATGAACTGGGGGCCCCGGGATCTCAGAAAAGCCCCCTTTTCACGGTTTAATTGAATATTTGAATAATCCTTTCATTCCAGCGAGGCATAAAGAATGTTGTCCCAATAGCAGTGACTCAGGCAGGCGCCCCCCGCGCACAATGGCCCCTCGAGTGGCACTGCTATTCAGTCCGTCTTTTGTTGGCTTGGAGCGGTGGGTAAATTGCAAACGCTTAAGGGAATGCTGCCGTGCGCCTCAATGGGAATCAGGAAATCGAATGTTAGGTCAATCCATTAAGCTTCGATTAAGTCCTCGGCGGAACAATGCCTGCCGGGCCCATCTTCATAAACACTGCGATTGCCAGGAGAGAGGCACTAATTTTAATTAAGCCTCCTTACCTGCCTCTGAGCTGCCTGAGATGCTATTTAGACGCCAAATGGCACCCTTCTGCAGAGACAGGCGAGAAGGAGGTGTGTAGAGGGGGACAGGGTGGGGGTGGGTGACAGGCTGCCCAGCCCAGGGAGGTGATGCTGAGGGTACTGCAAGCAGACTGTCTGTGGACAGGTGGCTAGCCCTATCCTGAGTTCTAGTTTTCCTGAAAGCTCTGATGAGGAGCCCTGCATTTCAGAGTCAGAGGGCCATCCACCATCACCCAGCTACAGGTGTTGCCGGCTGGGGGCTCTGGGCTATCAACCTATTAGCCTACCCCAGGCTGGAGTTGGAAGGGCCTTAGATGGTGACATGCAGAAGTGAGGTGATCATGGTACCCAATAACCAAGGCCATGCACAGTTCATTCCCTGTCTACCTTATGGCCTCCTCTCTACCTACCCCCCCTCCCCATAACTTCCAACAGGCTGTTTCTTCTGCAGCCCCACCTAGTAGAGTTGCCCCAACACTGGTCATACTGGACTGCCCACTTCCTATCCCAACATGAAGTCCCCTTCCAAGGACTCTGTGACCCAGGGTGTCTCTGTCATTCTATGTTCCAGTAGGTTGACGTCCCAGAATCACCGTCTCCTGTGCCTCTGACACCCCCAACCTCAACCCAACTTCAGGCCCGCTGAACTGAGAACCCCTCAGTCACCATGGCCAGACCTGAGACAATAAAGCCCTCAGTCAGACACAAAGCATTAATAAAGACTGAGCCTGTAGCCTGATTTGTTCAGTCACTCTGGCTCATCTGTTTATGGACATAATAAGGATGATTAATAAAGAACATCATCAGCACACACTTCTGAGGGCCAAGATCGTGGTAGAATTACCTCATTGTATCCTCTCAGCATGTCAAGGACACTTACGGATGTCATTTCACACATGGGGAAATAGAGGCTCGGAGAGTGACTTGCTCAATCGCACAAAGCCGGAGGGATCAGAGTTAGAATCCAGGCAGCCATGAACTTACACAGGAGCTTCCCATGCTCCCCACTCTAGCACTGATCTCTCAAGTTACTGGAGGTGAAGTTAGCATATGGGATGGAAGGGGGCGCTGAGCTGCCCCAAGTCAAGGTACCACTGAGCCTAGCCCCAGGAGAAATAGGGAGACCAACATCCAACCAGTACCTTTGGCTGTAGGAGAAAGGGGGCTGGGAGTTCTCTTAAGGGAGCATGGCTGGAGCTCTGACTGGTGCTGAGAAGTTCTCTTTGCTGAGCACCCCCACCGAAGATCCTCCAAAGCCTGGCCAGGGCCCCTAAGGCTGTGCTACACTCTAAGGTGGCAACGTCATTGTGACCATTTCCTAACCCAGAGCAGAACCCTAGCCAGGCTGAGAGTCCCAGGCCCTTAGCCCTAGCCACATGGACATGGCAAGTAGCCCAACTCTGCCTGAGCACTGGGCTGCCTCCCCAGCTCCCTCCTCTGTTTCCAAACACTTCCCACATCCTAGGAAGCATCATTGCCAGACTGCCACAAAGACATGTCTCTGTTCTGCCCTCCCTCTTATTCCCATAGCTGCTTCCCTGCTGAAGAATCCTCCACCCAACTCACCCGCTAAGACTCTCTCTCCTAAGCTTTTTATCCCAGGACTGGGCTCTCTGAGGCATACCTTCATATTTGTTGCATCTTGCTGCCGTGCATTCTCCCATCTATGTATTCTACCCTTTATAAGGCACTTGCTATTCCCCCAAGTGGATGGCTCTGAAGGCAGGCAGCAGTTGGGGTCTTTCCCATTTGCTATGTTACCTCCAGGCCCTGGCACCAGGCAGATGTTCAGCAGATGTTTGTCGAATGATTGAGCGTGCAAGTGAAGGGATCTAGAGTCAGATCTTGGATCCCTGTTGTTTGGGGACAGTAGGGACCCCAGGATGCGAGCCAGGGAAGAGAGAGTCCTAAATGCAGCAAGGCGTTTAAGTGTGCTACATATGAAGAGCAATTTCTGGCATGATTAGACAGAAACAAATTAGATGTTCAGAAACATCCTCACCCAATGAAAAACAAAACATAGACAACATCTCAGTCTTCGGGATTTCACATTGAGAAACCAAGCCCCTCCAGGGAGCAGCCAGGCCCTGACCATGTGCCCTCACTAAAGGAGAATCCTTGTTCCTTGGACTTTAACCACAGTAGGACGCCCAATGTCTTGCAGAGCCTCCAGAGGCCACTCACCGAGGCTGAGGAGGATGAGGAACTTGAGACAGACGAACTCCTGACGGTCCAGCTGCAGTGCATGAAGCTGTAGCACTAGTTCCTGTGCCCGCAGCACCAGGCTGTGCAGCAGGGAGCCAGCCTGCACAGCCACCGTGCTCAGCTCCACCTGCACCGGCAGAGGGCAGGTCAGGAAGGTGGGCAGAGGAACAGGGGCTCGGGTGAAAGGGCACAGGGCAGAAGGTTCTGATCAGTGACTTGGGTCAAGCACTGAGCCTTAGACCCACCATTTTGCCAGCTTTGTTCCATCTGTTGAACCAAGCTGAGCACCCATGGCTGGCCTTGCCTTTAGTGGCAGTGAGGCAGGCACCTGGCATCAGGAATACTAGGAAGCTGAAGGATACTTCATTTACAAAGGGCTGTCTCCAGCCCAGTAGTGTAAACTGTTCTTGTACAGCTTACTTTGACAAGTGCCCTTCCCTGGGGCAGGGGAGGAGGCAGTAGGGATGGTTCTGTTGAACATAGGAAATGGTTCCATGTGAGAGCTGGTTGGTTCATCACCACCTAGCTCTCTCTCTCTTTCTCTCTCTCTCCCTCTCATGCAGATATACTCACAAGGCTGTTACCTGTTCCCCGAAGCTATGGTACTCATGTCTGCACACCCACACCCACTCTTGCCCTTCAGTGGCCATTCTCAGCAACACCTGCATATGCATCCATGCTTACACAGTGCCAGGCAGCTACAGACACCCACGCATCTCTGTACGAGCAGAGTCACACAATCAAACATAGGTGGGTGGCTACACCCAAGATGTTCCCGCAGCCCGTGGATCCTCACTCATACCCCAGATCCTGTCTTTGCAGGCCCGTGACTCAGAGGAACCCCTTGGGACCAGCATCCCCACTCTTTCTTTCAATGGCCTGAAACATGGGAGATATGAACCCAAGATGAGGACACAGGTCCTGAGAGGCAGGGAAGTAGGACCTTGGCTTGTGTTTCGTTCCTGTACCCACTGTGCCCACTGTTCAACCTGTGTCCCCTCCTGGGGCCACTCTCCTGACTCCAGGAGTTTCCTTTGCTTCCTCCTATTTCTTTCTCGATCCTCTCCACTCACCATCTCTATACTGTCCTCATTAAATGTCTCCAGACCCTAGCACCTTAGGCTCCTTCACCCACATCCATTAGCAACCCTAATGTCCCTCCTGTGGGGGGCTAGGGTTCAGGTGTTCCCACTCCTATCATGTTACATTCTCTGATCTAAAGAGGCCAAATTCTGAATCTGAGCTCTCTGGGCCTTTCACCCACTGTTGTGTTTGTTTTTTCATTCATTCATTCATTCATTATTTATGAGAATAGAGATCCTACAGTGTCTCACCTGCTTACCAGTCCCTAGCAATGCCTGCAACCTCATCTCTCACACTTGCCACTCCACAGTCCCTTGGCCCTACTCTGAACCCCTTCTCAGAGTCCTTGATCCTGCAGCTTCTACGAGTGACATTGTAGACTGCCACCCATCACTTCAGTACCAGCCGACCAACTCTGCCTTATTTTGGGGAGACCCAATTCCACTATTATCACCTATAAGAACCTCCACTGACCATTCCACCCTGTGGCTCCTCAAAAGGCCCCAGGACACAGAGGAGTCTGGCTAGTGCATGTCCCTGAATTTGGAATTTGGGGTATCCCGAACCAGCCTGGAAAGACCTAAGATTATTATTAGGGTTAGGGTTAGGGTTAGGGTTGGGGGTTGGGGTTGGGGGTTGGGGGTTGGACCAGTTCAGTCACCTCCTGTCCAGTAACCAGCAGAATGCTGTCTTCTTTGCCGTACTGGACCTGGCGGTAGATGTGGTCCAACACCAGCAGCTCGCTCCAACAGTTCTGCAGCAGTGTCATCTGGTCAGCCACCTGTAGGGAAGAATCGTGCAGAGGTCCAGCTGGGGATTGTCCTCTGGGCCCCTCTCTCAACTCTCTACTCAAAGTCTCAGATGGTCTCATCTGCCCACCTGTTTGCTTCATTGGGGTCCAGTGAGGGCCTCCTTCTGGCCCCAGTCCAGTCTTTCATTAGGTGTGCGACCTTACACATGTCCCAGAGTCTTTATGGACCTCCATTTTCTCAATCGCTCAGTGATTCAAGAGCTTGGAGGTGACATATCCCACACCCAGGAAATCTCAAAGGCTAGGAGCTAATGCTGTGAAGATGAACCTTCACCCCTTATGCCCTGTAGAGGGCCTATGATTATAGCTGCCCCCTGAAGGGTCCCTGGGGGGAGCTGCAGAGGTACCTAGGCTCCTGGGAAAGAAAGAGGGGCTACTTGGCTCATGGACACCTCAGCTGTCTTCAGTGATAACAGAACAATGAGTAAGGTAGAGCCTAACCATCAGGGTGGAGTTGGGCCTTGGAGCCTAGGAGAGAGAGGACAGTCCCTGCTGAGTGTCTCCAAACTCTGGGGTCATTGCATCCTCCAACAGAACGGGCAGATGCTCCTGACAGGAGCAACTTCTGCTTAGAGCTATGAGAACGGCAGCCAGGGATGTTTCACCATCTCCCCATTTACCCCCTATACCCAACCTCTCCCCCCTCACTGTCCCATCCCCTCTCACCTCCTCTCCCCCACCCAGCCCAAAGCGTTTCTTTTTAAAATAATTGTTTTACATTTGTGTGTGGGTGTGGGTGTGTGTGTACCACAACGTGCATGTAGAGGTCAGTTCTCTGCTTCTACCACATGGGTTTTCCAGGAAGGGTTAGAATACTCCCAGCTCTCCCTTGGGCCACACCTTGCAGAGACTACCAACCATGCTGCATGTCAACCCTGTTGACAGTCACCATCACTTTACAGAGAGAAGGAATTGAGCACTGAGCTCAGGTAAGCAACTTAAGGTTGTACAGCTCAGTGCGGCTCTAGGTCCATGCTCTTTTCACCAGGCATAGAAGACAGCCTGCCCCCTTGTTTTCCTTGCCACCAGGACTTCAGAGTCTCCTATAGACTGGTTTCCTCCTCCATGAAGTCCTGCTCAACCCTTCTTTCTTGCTACCCTTTGGAGCTAGGATGGCACCAATCCATGCCTGTCTTTCCTGATACTTTAGAGTGTGAAAGGGCAGGACTGGCTTCCCCCTTGCCACTGTTGGCCATTCAGGCATCAGCAAGAGGCTGATGAAGGGTCATTTGCTCCATAAAAGCCAGGCCCAAGGAGAGATAACTAGACATCAAAACTAGCTCTGTCCTCAGCTTAGCAGGCTTTTCCTCTCTTCTGGGGCATCCTCAGGCAGGTGATGAGAAAGGAGAGGGCAGGTGTGTGGGCTAGTTTTATGTCAACTTGACACAGCTAGAGGCATCTGAGAGGAGGGAATCTCAGCTGGAAAAATGTCTCCATACGGTTGGGCTGTAAGCAGGCCCACCACCGTTCTAAACTGATGGTCCTGGTTCTATAAGAAGGCAGACTGGGCAAGCCATGGGGAACAAGCCAGTAAGCAGCAGTCCTCCTTGGCCTCTGCATCAGCTCCTGCCACCGGGTTCCTGCCTACTTTGAGTTCCTCTCTTGTTTTCCCTCAGTGGACTGCAGCTCAGGATATGTAAGCCAAAGAAACCCTTTCATACCTAAATTGCTTTTGGTCATGGAGTTTCAACACAGCGGTAGCAATCCTAACAAAGACAGAGGGTCAAAAAGAAAGAGCATCCCAGACAGTCATGCAGGCTCCTCAGGACCCTCCCCACCCACCCCCGCTCCAACACACAAGGCAGAAGAGCAGGAGGGCCCTGCTTCTGCCAGTTCTCATCCATCTTCTGTCTGGGTCCCAAGCCCAGGTCTCTGCTTGTCCTGAGCCCCATCACTGTTAGAAAAGAGACCCAGCCTCTCACACACACACACACACCCCGTCTCTCCTCACACCCTCTTCTCCATCACCCTTTCTAAGGAGTAAACCAAAACACAGTGCTAGAGCCCCCCATGCCTGCCCAGGTGACAGATACTCATAGAAAGGATAAACAGACAGGATCACCCAGGTGATACCAGGCTGCGGAATCTAAGAAGTTCTTGGGGGACCCTGAGAACGTCTGGACAGCTGGGTGGAAAATGCCTATTTGATGGTCACAGTGTTAACGAAGTAAATACAGACCCATGTGGGTGACCCAGAAAGAGGCCCAGCAGGACTGGACCTGCTCTGCCCCCATCTCAGGCATAGGCACAGATACCCTTGTGCCCAGATGGAAGAAGCGGGGCAGAGAAATGATAAAGAAGAGTATTGGGAGATAAGCAGACTGAGCCTTGGCAGAAGGCAGAGAGGTCATAGTGACCTGGGTGCCCAGCCCTGCAGCAGACTCTACCCAGACCTCAGCTGTGGGGCTGGGTGGCCCAGCTTGAGGACTGATGAGAGCTACACTGAGCATGCCAGACCCTGAGCTCCAGTCCTTCACCTGGTCATGCGCTCTCCTTAACCGTAATTTCTTGATCTGTGATAGGAAAGGGCTCTCTTCCCTCCTTTGCATAGAGACAATCAGGCACAGTTGGCACTGGAGAGAGCATGGGGCACCTGGACCAGCCCCAAAAGTTCTGAAGAACCTGCTGGGCTCCATCTTCCTTTTGGCCAAACAAATTTTCCTGCCGTGCCCTTCCTGTGGGTGGGCAGATGGACACATGGACATCCAGTCTTGACATACTGCAGCTGCCTGGGCTCTCCACAAGATACTGCTTGTGTAAGAGTATCTCTCATCCCAAAGAGCTGCTTTCTACCTTCCTTTTGCCACCTTGGGAACAAGGTCATTTGCAGTCCTGGCTTGGGGTCCCTGGCCAGCCCAGCCTGTCTGTTGAGTCCTCTTATGGCCCACCACAAATCTTGGAGACTTGACACTGCAGACTGCATCCGAGAAGGGTATTGATGGTGCTGCACTGACCTCTCCCTCAGCAGGCCTCTTTGGAGCCCCTGGGGTCTGATCAGTCTGGCAGCCAAGGCCAACAGGCTCAGTAATTCTTCAGGATCTGACACCCCATGGCTGGCCATGATACACTCCTGGCTGAGCAATTGTTTATCAGCCCAGTACTGACAGACTTACTGTGTCTCAATAAACCATCTATCTGAGCAATTATCTGCTGCCAATGGGGGCCTCTGTGGGAAGAAGAATAGGACATTGAGGAGGGACAGATGTCAAGATGGACTGCTATCACCTCTTCCAGCCTGACCTATGCAGAGTACCTGGTAAAGGTGAGTCTACCACCATTCAGGTAGCAAGTTGGTACACTACCAGTGGCAAAGTGGGTCCCATTTTACAGAGCTCAGAGGTGTGTGAACTTGTGTGTCCTTCCCTGTACTATTCCTGGAAGGCCTGGGAATGGAGATTCTTCCTTATGCTACAAATAGGGACAGACCAGAGAGGAGGGATGGACTCCGCCAGTGGGGCTTCTCCTGTACTGAGCCACATATCAAATTCTGTATCTGTTCTAGCTCACCCAGCTTTTGCAAGGCTCCAGAAAAATATTAGTTAAGCTCCTCCCACCTTACAAAGGAAGAAACTGAGGCCAGGAGAGCAGAGTTACTTGCTAAGTCTACAGCTTGCACGCCCTGACCTGTCTTCTGACCACCTCTGCAGAGTAACCTTTGACTCCCACAGATGTAGCAGAGCTTTTCCCCTGGGTCCTTTATTTCTCTCCATGTGAGGAGCCCAGGGACCTGTCCATTGACAATCTACATATGTCTTCTAGCACTCCCTACAGCTTCCTGTCCCCAGTGCTCACCCCAGGGGCTGCCCTAGTCTCAGAACCACAGAGCCTCTCTGCTATCACCTAAGATTTGCACGTGGCACAGAGAGAACCAGCTCACTGAGCAGCCTCAGCTCTTCTGACATGCATGCCTGGCCTCTGCGACACAGACCCCCAGCCTGGCAAAGCATGCTGGCTCAAGAGAGGCTGTAAGGGCTGGGCTCTGGCTTATCTGCAAGGTCCCTCAGCAGCAGCACTGACTATGGCTAAGATTCCTGGGCTCCTTTCACAGGTTCTGGGAAGGGGAAGCAGGAAGGTTTGGGCCACAGAGAAGCCAGAAGCAGGAAAAAACACTCAGCAACGCTAGGACAAAAGCCCTTCCCATCCTGCGTGACCCCCACCCCCCCAACCAGGAAGGCAGCCAGAGGAAGTGCCCTGCCCCTGGATCCAAGATCCAGGAAAGCTGGGAATGCTTAGCTCCTTCTACTCTCTGTTCAGGGACTTCAGGGGATGTTTGCAGTGTCTTGGGGGGAGGGTCTTCCAGAGCACTCAGTAGAGGGCAGGTGGGAGGGTCCACCAGCTGACCAATATCCACCTCCTACATCAGTTGGCCTAGAAAGGGACAGTGAGAAAAGTCACCCAAGACAGAGACATGGTATGTCCTTGATCATGGCAGGCCTTACACAGTAGAAATGAGAGTCACCATCTACCATCAGTTCCTAATTCCCAGAGTCCCCTGGGTCAAAGTTTGAGGTGTCCCCATAGGGCTCAGAATGCTCTTGCTGCACCTTATTCCCCTCGATGCCAGCCAGGCAGGCAGTGCCCCCAGCCCATCTGGCCACATGCCCAAAGGAAGCCCAGGCAGAGTGGCGTCAGCACTGACAGCAGCTCAAGGCTGCAGTGCTTCCCGCAGGGAGGGCAGCAGCCTGCTGTTTATAGCTAGCCTCAGAACAACCAGGGGGGCTTGACCCAGGAGGGTCAGGTTGGGTTGTACCCATGCCAGGCAGCAATGAGTCTTGGTCAGGATTCTGGAGTCTTGGGGGTGGTGCACGTGAGGAGCTAGGTAGGGCACTACAGAGTCAGCTCTCAGGCCTTAGGGTTTTACACTAATAGGTGAAATGACTTGAAAGTTCTTCCTGTTGCTAGTCTCAGTCCCTCCTGCTGTGATCTTTGCCTTCATTTGCACTAACCCTGGAAGAAAGAGGGCTCCGAGTAAGGGAGGGCAGTTGCATATGGTAGTTCAATGGTAGGAATTTCCATCTAGTTAACCTACATTCTCATGCACACAGGTTTGCACACACACACCACCACCACCACCACCACCATCATCACAGGGTAGTAAATAATCATCATCATCATCATCATCGTCATCATCATCACCACCACCACCGGGTAGTAAATCACATTAGCTAGGTAGTAATCAGGTCCACAAACACACAAGTCATACACCCAGGGCCACATCTATGACAACCGAGGATGGTGGGATTAGTGTTCTTTCTGAATAAATGAGAGGGTAGGATGGCAGGACCTACTTCTGATATAGGCTGGGGATTTGGGAGCCAAGACAAATGTTTGAGGGA
This sequence comes from Rhynchomys soricoides, assembly GCA_019843965.1. Lineage (NCBI taxonomy): Eukaryota > Metazoa > Chordata > Mammalia > Rodentia > Muridae > Rhynchomys > Rhynchomys soricoides. The sequence continues at coordinate 18,144,827 of JADRCH010000067.1, read as the reverse complement.
GCCCAGGGTCTCAAAGAAAGAGGGAGCTGCCTGTAGAAATGCTGAGAGGCAAATCCAGGAGAAACATGGAGGTGCTGAGAGACCACAAGCCAGGAAGGGGACACAAGAGAGAAAGCGGCCAAGAGAGACAGACTAAAGAGACAGGGACAGGGATGGACAGGGAGCGTCAGGCCCCAGGAAGCTGCAATAGCTCAGAAATGCCCTTCTTTCATGCAGTGGTACTTCCCCAGACACTGCCTGAAGTCACTGGGCAGGACTGCCCATCAAAGGGTGATGCTGGGCAGCCAAGATTAGTAGCTAGAGCCAGGGCCTGGGGGTGTGGGGGGCTATGAGGAGGTACCCACCTCCAGCTCCTTAAATACCATGCACCTTCGTGCCCAGTCGACAATGGAGATAAAGGTCTGGTCGGCCATTCTGCAGAGGAGGCTGAAGGGGGCTGGTTGGTCCGAGCGGCTTTTGGCTGGCTCCTGCAGACAGCCCAAGATGCGAGCACGAACCTGGTCCTCCTCTGGCTCTAGTTGCAGCAGCTGCAATATGAGCTCTGGTACATTGGGCCCTCCCGAGAAGGGCTCTGGATAGTTATAGGGTTGCCCTGGATGTTGAGGGGGGCTGGCATAGGGCTCTGGATACTCAGACTTGATGGTGCGGTTAGAGAAGGCAGGATAGAGGTAGCCAGCCAGAGGCCCATGGGGACCAGGCACGGCCATGGGCAGAGATGGGGCTCCAAAGTCACCCAGCGGCCCACTGGGTGGGCCGGAGACCAGGGCCTTGGGCTCTGGTGCATGCAGGTTAGGGGGTAACATGTAGTCCGGCGGGGGAGGGGGTGGCGGGGGCACCCCCATCGGTGGTCCAGTCTCCAGCTTGAAGCCGTTGGCCCGAATCTGTGCTTTCTTCTGCTGCTTCAAGGCTCGGTCTCTCTTGTACATCGGCCCAAACTTGTTCCGGCCACCCCGCATTCGGTCAGCCCGCACAGCTGTGGGCAGGAGTAGTCTGTCAGGTTCTACCTTCCCAACTGTCTGCCACAGATCTTTCCCAAAAAAGATATGTCTCTCTCACACACGCATATACCACTCCCCCAGTTCTACTCAGTGGCCTTCTCTGCCCACAGGTAAGAGCAACAGCTTTGACTTGGCATCCCAGGCCTTTCTCCACGTTCTCTGACCCCATTTTCTGCCCCCTGCCCACTCACACCCCCCCCCCGCCTGGAATCCTTTTCTTCCACTTGCATTTACTTAACACCCAGTCCAATTTTGCCACCTCCAGGGAGTCTCAGGATCCCCCCAAACCCACCCCCAGGCAGAATCTCCTGTTCTGCAATACGAATACCTCAGGCTGAGAGCTCCTGGGTTCAGGTGCCCAGTCCAAGATCTGACAGGGAAGTGGTGACAGCAAAGGGGCCCTAGTCTGCTTTGCTCACAGTGGGGTGCCTTCTTAAATCTACAAAGCTCCCACCACTGCCTTCTACTGTGAGCCTGGGTTTCTGCTGGAGGAGGGGATCTATTTTGCTGACCAGATGTTTTTCTCCTGGCCAAGAATGTGTCACCAGCCAGACTCAACAGGTGCATCTCTGCAGCTCCAGTGTGACTCCAGCCCTTGCTCAGACAGGACCCCACCCAAGCTCTGAGAAAAGGGAGAGAGGGGTGGTGTTCCACAGAACTCAAGGCTTGGGAGCCTGCCCGACACAGATCTTCCTGCAGGGAGGTAAATTTCATGCTTTGCTCCCTTAGGCTGCTGCAGAGGCTTCTGCCACCCATAATAGCCAGCTCTCTGTCTGGTTGGGACATGAGGGCTGCAGACACAGGACAGGGCACCTCCTTCCATCTGGGTCCCTCTCTAGGTAGCAGGATATGTCCCCAGCTCCCCCAGCCTTCAGGGCCTTCTCTGCAAAACCTTTAGCCAACAGCTGCCGGCTGGGCGCTCAGCCCGACTGGGGCCAGCGGGGTAGAAACTATGACTGTCCACTTTCTGAGTCTGAGTCTCTCCTGATGGACCAGAACAGGAGAAGGGGAGAGGCAGCTATAGGCCATTGTTCCCTTCACCCTAACCTTCTCAGGGCTGGACTCTGAATGCATGGGAAAGAATCTCAATTCCTGTGAAACTTAGATGCCGGGACAGACAGACAGATGCACAGTCTGAACAGTGATGGACAAATACCAGCAGAAAGTAACAATGACAGTTACAGCTATTCTGTTGAGACTTTCCCCTCACAGCAGGTAACTCCCACTTTTCCTTAGCCCCCCCCATCCCCCCACTAACACAAAGCAAGCATTACTTTTTTACTTCATTATTCAAATGGGGGCATCTGCAGCTCAGAGAAATCCAAAGTGTTAAAGCTGGGATTTGAACATGGTCAAGTTATTGAGAGCTATGCTTTTGGCTGGTGTGGGGAATCTGTGGGGGTGTCTGGGAGCTTCTCACACAGTGAGGTGCTGTCCTGGAGAAAGGCTTACCCCCCTCAGGGGAGGGGAAACTGGATCTCAGTACTCATCTCACGACTGGCAAACCACCTTGCCTCAGTCTCCAGAGTCATAGGATTGCAGGAATGGACCACCAAGCTGGAAGTCTCACTTTTGATATTTTGGGACTGAGTCCAGGCAGGTCCTACATGCAAAGACTCTTCTGGTGCTAGATTCCCTAGTTGCCTCTGCTCCCTGCAGAGCTGGGGCCCCAACGTCACGCTGAGGGGCCAATCACCTGGATCCAGAAACTGCTCCGCTTTCCCCTCAGCCCCTCTCCCAGGCCCGCCCGCGGCTCCCTGGGGCGGCCAGCAGTCAGGGGTCCCGGGCGTGCAGGACGCGCACCTTCCAGGCGCATGCCCACCGTCAGGCACTTCTGGAAGCGGCAGAAGGGACAGCGCTTACGCTGCGTCTTGTCGATTTTGCAGCTCTGACTCTCGGTGCACGTGTAATGCTTGTTGTTCTGGACTGTGCGCTTGAAGAAGCCCTGCTCCAGAGGAAGGGAGTGAGCGCCAGGTCCCGACCTTCCTTCGCCGCCCGCACCCCTGCCACCCGCAGCCTACACCCTCCCTACACCCGCTTCACTCACCTTGCAGCTTTCGCACGTGAGCAGCCCGTAGTGGTAGCCCGACACCTTGTCACCACACACCGGACACAGCTCGTCCAGGTCCTCGTCGTACGAATAGTCCATGCCCGCGGCGTCCGCCTGTGGAAGGAGGATCGGGTCAGCGCGGGTAGACGGTGACTGGCTTGGGGTTGCTCTGGTCTGTGCACACGGGGCTGTCCCCAGCACCAGTCGCGTGCGGGGGGTTGCGGGTCGTGTCCCTGTGCTGCAGCTCAGCCACCCGCCGCGCTCCAGGGCTGCTTCCTCGCCGCCTTTGCCGCGCCCGATCTGGGACCCTCCGATTCGATGCGTTTCCATCCCAATTCGTTTGTCTGAGAACAAAACCCCGATTCTGAGAAAATCAGATAGGCTCGGGCGCGGGGAAGACAGACGCCAGGGAACCGGGGCGAAGTAGGGCACACGGCTGGAATGGTCTGGTGGCCCGACAGAGACCTGAGGCAAAGACGAGTCTAGAAGAGATAGGGAGAGACCCCAGCCAGTACTGCTCAACGGCGAGGAGATCCTGGGTGACAGGAATGCTGTGCCAAAGACATTGGGAGCGATTCATAGATGGTTGATTGGTTGGTAGGTAGGTAGGTAGGTAGGTAGGTAGGTAGGTAGGTAGATAGATAGAGATAAATTATGTAGATAGATAATAGATAAAGGATAGGTGAGATAGATGATGGACAGATGATGATCGGTGACTGATAGATGATCTAAAGATCGATATACAGCACATAATAAAAAGATGAACGACCAGTGATGGGTAACGAAAAAGACGGGATCAGAGGCTAGGAGTGACAGGCCCAAGAGAAAACCACGAAGACACAGATTCAGAGACACAGTGAGAGACACCGAGCAAGGAGAGACACCCTGGGAAGACCGAGGCAGCGAGAGTGACAGAAACACAAACGGAAAACCTGGAGAGACGGAGGTGCCCAGCGAGAAGGTCGGGGATGGGGAGACAGACTCTCGGCGGGCTGCGGCGCGGGCAGAGAGCTCCAAGGCGTGGCCCCGTGGAGGGGCAGGGGCCGACCCCGAGAAGCAGAGAACCCTGGCGCCGGGCCGCTGGGTCCGCAGACAAAGCCACGCAGCGACGGCACCCACCGGCGAGCCGAGACGTCGGGCCGGGAGCGGGTGTGGAGGGCGCAGCAGGGTCGCGGGCGCGGGGCGGAGACCTCCGGCGGAGACGGGGTACAGAGACTGGGATACAGGCTGCAGTAGACCTCAGACGGAGAGTCCAGATCCCGAGAGCCGTGGCCGGGAACGTGAGAGCCGGTACGACGGCGGCGCCCACCCAGGCCGCTCCCGCGAGCAACACCCCGCGTTCGGCCCGCACCGAGCCCCGCACCTTTTGGCCGCGCCGCCGCCCGCGATGAAGCCGCACCCGGGCTCAGCGCCGCCCGCCCGCAATGACGGCCACTCGGGCCGGGGGCGGGGAGACCGTCCCGCTCTGCCCCCGCCTCCCCGCGCCCGCCGCCCGCGGGGCTGCTCGAGGCGCACCTGGGACCCGGGCCCCTCCGCTGCACTGCGCGCTTCGCGAACCCGCCGCGCGGGGCCGGGGTGGCCGCTCTATATGCGCGTGCGGTATCCGGGGGCGGAGGCGCGGTTCTTGTCCTCCCCACAACCTGGCCTGTGCCCTGCCATCCCTACTGCCCCGCTCGGCCTTCACCCTCACCTCCTGGCCCTCCAGTCCCAGCTCGATTCTCCGAAGTCCGCGAGGTCTAAGAGAATTGGGGACCCTGAGCACCCCGGAATCCGGTCAGGTGCCGTGCGGGGGGAGGCTTCGGGCCTCCGCCTGCGCAGGGAGGAGGCGAGCTCCCGTTTGCTAGTCCTGTTAAGGGGTGCCAAGGCCTGAACGCTGGTCATTTTGCCGCGTGAAAGTGGTTAAGGGCGTGAGTGGGGCGGTGGGCAAGGCACCAGGGCAAGGAAGAAACTAGACTTTTGAGTTAGTACTGCCACATTTGCCTACGCAGGCTGCATGCACCCATTCCAGCCCTGTTTTTTCTTAATCCGAAGCCAGCTCTCCCAGAGGGTGGCTGAAAATGGATGCGGTGCAGTGGACAGCAAGAGTTCGGGAACGGACCCCATTTCCAGGAGTCTCCCTCAGGGTGCTCGTCTGGAAATGGGAAGCATGGTCATTCCACTCTGCGACATCCCAAGGTCTGGTAAGCAGCCGGAGCCATGGGCGCAGAGCCCAAAAAGCAAAGCCGTGGAGCTGTACCTACGCACCCCTGTAAGCTCTCCTTTAGCTAGGACTTAGAGGTAGGGGGAGAGCACGGGAGCTTCGGGACTACTGGTCCTGCGGGTGAGGTGGCAGAGCAGTTGCTCTGGGCTGGAAATGTCTACCAGACCACACAGCTTTTCAAGTTAAGTAACTGAGGTTGAGAGATCTTTGAAGAGGCCTGCCTACTCAATCCAGCCCAGTCCCCTTAGCCACCAGGGTTGGAAGGTAGAGCTGAGGGCTGGAAATGTACGCCAGAAAGCTTCAGTGGGAAGCACAGCAGTTATGCCTTGGCAGAGACCCACCCATCCAAAACTCTGTGTGGATCCCACCCCGTGGCTCAGTTTTCTGTGGGTGCTGGACTAGGGTGCTTGGACAAAGCTGAAGACCCAGCACAGCGAACCATTCACCCGATGGAGGGAAGCGCCTCTGAATCTGACCGACTTGGCTGTCCTGTCCTAGCTCAGGCAAGTTACTTCCCTCTGGTCCTTCAGAGCTGAGTTGAGTGAAATTATGTGGATGAATCGTAGAAGGAAGGAGAGAGAGAGAGACAGGTCAGGCCCTCTCCCCACACTGAGCAGTTACACTTCAGGGATAGGGGCTATATGGGCTTATGAACCCTTCAGATAGGAACCCTCAGAAAGTGAAACTGGGGAGGGAATGGGGTTCAATGGCGGACCACGCCCAGTGTGAGGCTCAGCAGTTCATTTCTAGCATCGCAAAAACACAAACAAAACCAAAACAAAAGCCCCCAGATGAACCTAGGCACAGAGGCCAGTAGGCAGTGGGGATGAAGGAATGGGGGCTGGGCTCCTGACTGGGCATCTCTAGAGTAGTGCACCAGCGGCATCTTGGATAATATGGGCACTTCTCTGGGCAAAGTCTCTGGTAGAGTGGGGGATGGGCACCAAGCTGCTCTCTACCTTTCTGCCTCTATCTCAGCCCTTTCCCCCAGGGTTCCACTGAACACCCCCACCCCCATATACCCTTACAGTGACTCACAGCCCTTCGTCCATCTACCCAGGGAAGCAAAGTAGACACTGGCCCTGACTGACAGTAGAAACACAGACATACACATATGGAGGCCCAGACACCTCCATAGAGGCAACCCAGACACTCAGGCAGCAAGATTCCAGGACCAGAAGACAAACCTAAGAGACCCGCAGGAGAGACACAGAACACCATACCATCAGGAAACCCCTGACACCACTAACCACCCTCAGACCCTACTGGGTCTGTCGCCATAGGCCTAGCTCCTCTGTAACACACCATAGGAAAGATGAAGGGTACTGTAATGGGAAAACGGATCTGGGGAGACCCCTGGCCTTTTCCCTGCCCAGAGTGGTGGACAGTGGTCATTCTGTAGAGTAGTCAGTGGCAAGTCTAGGCCCAAGCAAGGCACCGAGGAGGGAGGCTGGCCATTAGAGGCCTGGGCCCCGGCCTTCACTTACTGAACGGAAGGAGAATTCTCAGCCGGATAAGGGTGGACACTGGGCACCAGGGTCCTGGTGGGGAGGCTCCTAGGCCCCAGGTAGGGCAGTGGCTAGCGGGCTCTCAGAAACTTCTTCACCCAGCAGCGGGCGGGCAGCGGCGGACTGCAAACTGGCCCTGTCCGATCGTCCTTTCCTCCTCCCCTCGTGGGTGGGGGGGCCACCGGAGGCCCAATTGGTCTCTGCCCCCACGTGACTCTGCAGGCCTTTCTCCTCCTTTGTTGGTGTTTCTCTTCATTTGGGTCTATATCTTTTTTCACTCTTCTAAACGAAAAAAAAAATCCCTATCTTTATGGGGGCCCTGGGTGGGGGCAGAGGCCAAGGCACTGGGGAGGCCTTGGCCAGCTGGCTGTCCAGGCTGCTGTGGGAACCTGAGGCAGGGACCCCATGTAGGCGGATAGGCAGCGGCTTGTTAGCGACTGGGTGGGAGTGGGGCCTGATTTATGGCCTGCTCCCTCACCAGGCTGGAAGTTTCTCCCCTTGAATGGCTTCCTCCCTGGGTCCTGGCCTGGGGTGCGTGGTTCAGCTTGTCCCAGATCTGTGAGGAGTCAGAATGGCTAGTATGGAGAAATGGCATGGTGGAACCCACCAGGTGGGGTTTGTGTAGCCTTTTGGTGACTTCTCTGAGTATCACACTATGCATTGGGAGCTGCAGATATGGTCCACTGATAGCTGGGGAACTGAAACTGTGCCAAGATGCTTGGGCTAAGGGTGTGACTGCAGGGACATCAGGTAGGACTATATGGGTACAAGGCCCAGGTAGGGAAAGAGGTTTTGTTTTTGTTTTTGTTTTTTTTCAATCTAGAAGGCCAGGCATCCCTGCTTAGCCAGTTCCGGAATTGGCCTAGTCCTATTGGATCCTGACGGCTGAGCCCTTCATGGTCCTCTATCCCATTCCTCTGGAGTAACCCATCTGAGCATTTCTCCTATAGATTGTGAGCTTTGTGAGCCAAGCACTGTTCTAGGCACTAGGGGACACCATGATGAGGACCAGGGAGCCTCTGTCACAAGAATATTTGCAACTATTTGTTCTGAGGAGTGATTCAGGGCCTGAGGCCACAAAGTAGGGACCCCTGTTGAGAACTCCCACTTCACTCAAAGAGACGGGCAAGTCAGGCAAAGCTTCTCATTTATGTAGCTCTTTATGATAGGGCCTTTTCTGGATAACTGAGCCAATTAGATTTGAGTTCAGAGTGTCTTCTGCTCATGTTACCACTTAAGGGTTTTGTTGTTTAGCTTTGAGACAGTGTCTCATTATGTAGCTTGCGCTGGTCTCTAACTTTCCAGCTACTCCCTTGTGAGGGCTGGGATTATAAGCATGAGCCACTGCAGCCTGCTTCAAGTTAAAAAAAAAAATACTGAGTTCCTATTAATGATACTCTGTTATGCTTGAAGACAGAAGCTTAGCATAACCGTCCGCTAAGAGGCTCCACCCAGCATCTGGCTGAAATTGATGCAGAGATCTACAGCCAAACATTGGAGGGAGCACAGGGAGTCTTGGGGGTGGGGGAGGATTGAGGGCCCTGAAGGGGATAGTAACTCCAAAGGAAGACCAACAGAGTCAAGTAACCTGGATCCTTGGGGCTCTCAGAGACTGAGCCACCAACTGAAGAGCAAGCATTAGCTGGACCTAGGTCTCCCCAACATATGTAGCAGATGTGCAACTTGGTCTTCAAGGGGTCACCCAACAACTAGGGTGAGGGGATGCCCCTGAGTCTGTTGCACGCCAGTTCTGCAGTGACTTGATGTGCCAGGCTGGGTTGGTACAGGGAGGGAGGTCTTTCTTCTTGGAGGAGGAGAAGGGGAGGGGGGAGGGGGAGGAAGGGTTCCGTTAAGAGGCAGGGCTTGTGGGGGGCTTTGATAAAAATGAAAACAATAGTTCAACAGTGATTTTACTACTGTCTGACATACCATTTGAATTATATCTATACCATTACAGAGTGTTGTTTCTCAACACTCTGGCTTCAGTCATGCCTCTTTAACCCAGAAAGTCCTATTTTTCTTATATAGCGTTAGAACTTAACCAGACCCCTTTTGTTTCGCTTTTGTTATTTTTCAGTGCTCTATTCGTTTCAATATTTTTGTTTAATTTAAACATTTTGTTTTTCTGATTTATTTAGTTTTTGTTTGAGATAAGCTACCACTCTGTAGTCCAGGCTAGCCTCTGATTGGTGGCAATTCTCCTGCATCAGCCTTGAGTGCTGGAATTGTGCAGGTGTAAGCTGCCATGCCTGACTCTATTCTCTGACTGTCATGTATGTACATGTTCTCACTTTGGAATCCATGCTGTTCATCCTCTGAGTCTAGTAAAGAAATAGAATAGAAAATGCCATTTTACCCATTTCACAGTAGCACAAAATCCTGACTCTTTGCACCCCTTTTGATGGGAGACTTCATGAAGTAAGTTCTATATCTCCTGTGTTTGTGAGTGTGTGTGTGTGTGTGTGTGTGTGTGTGTGTGGTGTGACAGGGTTCAAACCCAGAGCTTCAGAAATTCCAAGCCTGCCTTCTTTTTAAAAAATATTTTTATTTTTATATATTTATTATTTTTAAGACAATATCTTACTGTGTAGACCAGACTTTCCTGGAACACACAAAGATCTACCTGCCTCGGCCTTCTCAGTACTAGGATTACAGGTGTGTACCACCACTGCCTGGCAGAACCTATCTTTTAAAATAGATTAAATGGGATCTTTCCACACCATGGTGCTTTGGAAATAACCAGCTAGCTTAGCTGTGATGTCCTGACAAGTCCTTGAGATTTGAGAGTCGCTGGCAGAGAATGGATTCCATTCCAACTTGGCCCATCTGGCTGTGTGGCCTGTTTACATCTCATGTTCTTTCTTTATAAAAGGGGTATGAAAGGTGATGGTGCATGTAACTTACCTAGTGTCTTGTTAGTATGCTATGTATGCTCAGTAAATGTCACACACACACACACACACACACACACACACACACACACAACCTGCTGAAAGCTTGGCTACTCTGTCCTTAGGGGCCCTTTATTTGTTGAGTCTGACATTGCAACATCACTGTCAACATTGCTTGCCCTTCTATGAGAGTGTGACTCACCTCAGCTAGGGAGAAGCCTCTTGGGAAGACTTGATTTATCTCTGGGTCCTCAGCATTGTTGAATGCATATCTGAAAGGCTAAGGCTCTGCTACTTCTTGTGTTGTCTCCTCTAGGTGTTAGCTGTCAGTAACACTTAGGCAGGGTGCTCCTCATTTCTAGCCAACCTTGGATATGATATACCCACTTTTTCAGGGCTGCCCCCTATTCTGGTCCTCTGGCCTCAACTCACAGGGGTGCTCCACCACTGGACCAGACAGAGCAGGAAGGAGCTGGGATTGTGAGCATGGGAATAGCATTACGGCCCTTGTGAATCACTACATACCTGGGCTTAGTCTCAAACCCTTGGCACCATCCTGGGAATTCGGTAGAGTATCTTTATCTCACCTGCTGTGAGCAATGTTCAGGACCTGACTGAGTCAGGAGATATCTCTCTAAAGTTAACCCAAGCACAGACAGCTTAGCGGTGGGAAAACAGAGAGCTGAGGCATAGCCTACACTCCAACCACTATGTCTTGGGCAGCCTGCATTCCTGTGTAAGCTCAGCTCCACTGCTGGGGGTCCAGGCTAGGAGACCTAAGGCAAGGAAGCAGAGTCACAGCCCTGATTCAGCACTGCCTCCCCAAGGCAAACAAAGCATACAGGCTCACTCCTGAGGAGGGACTTTCCCAAAGTGCCAGGCTTGTTTCCTGGAGGTAGAAGAAAGGACAAAAGAAGCAGAGACCCAGACAGAGAGGAAGGGGAGGGGGGACAGTGGTGACTGGGGGACAGTGGGAAGAAACAGCTAGAAAAAGAAGCTCGAGGGGGGGAGAGGGACAGAGACCGGCTAATGGGATGGAAGACCCATAGGTGGTGGAGGAGAAGAATGAGAGAACTTCAAGAGGGATAGAGAAAGAATTGTGCAGGAAGGGAGGAGAGAGAGAGAGAGAGAGAGAGAGAGAGAGAGAGAGAGAGAGAGGGAGATGGAGGCAGAAAATGGAGTAAAGGCCAAGGGGCCCAGGGAGCTGGAGGCAGAAGGAACTAGCTGTGGAGACCCCGTTCCGGGCAGTGAAGGGGGTGGGTCTGCTGGCAACAGCAGAGGCTGTTTCCGCTGCACCCCTTATCAGCCTGCTGCCAGATGTTCAGATCCGATGCCAATGTCAGAGAAGTCCATAGTGCTGGGTCAAGGCCGTGGCCAGCGGGAGCCTCAGCTGCATCATGAGGAGGATGGGGGGGGGGGGTTCATTAGACCTGCTGGCTTTTCCTCCTCCAGTGGCTCACTAGGCTGGACCACCTGGTGAGGGGTGGGGGAGACCAAGCTAATTCTCAAGACTGAGAACTGGGGACTTGTGGAGGCAGTGTGTGGAGACTGGCAACATGTAGATGTGTACACCACTGCATCAATACCCCAACACTGGAGGTAGTGTGTGGACACACACACACACACACACACACCAAGTACAGAATCACATAGGGACAACTTGGGGTTCATTCAGAACTGACTACCTCAATATCTGCTGCATCCCAACCTGCCAGCATTTTTCCTCTGCAAGAACCCTTAGTGTTTATCTGCTTCCCATGCTCCAAACCCGAGTCAAGACTGCAGCCAGACCTGGTGCTGCCAGGTAAGTGCCTCTTGGTGGCTGGTGCTGTTCCAACAGATGACTTCCAAGGAAGGCAGGGCCAAAGGGATTCCGGACCTGCTAGAATGAAGCCCAGTAGAACCCCTCCAGGCAGAGGCAGGTGCTGGGTGTCTGGCAGGGCTGAACCTCCAGCCTTGGGCCTGGGCCTCTCTGCCATGCTCCTGGAGCGTGCAGCACAGCTGTGGCCCCTTCCTGGGGCAGCTTATCTCAAAGCGCACACGCTTGGCCCTCAAGAGGTGACCCAGCCTTGCTCCCCACATTCCTCTCCAGTTCTGCAGCCGGTGGGCCCCCCACAGCTCTGAGACTGGGCTTGAGCTTGGGAGGTAGTCAGAGCTGCCACTGGGCCCAAGCCCACTGCAGTCTCTTGGCTTTCTCTGCTTCTCTGTCTTGATGAATCTGCTTATTCCCATATCTTTCTATTGGATTGTCCCAACTTGTTTCTCTTTGCTACTTCCAATATTCTAATATATTTTTCTTTGCTTTTTTCTCCAGGGTCCCTGAATTAGACCTAATCTCGTGGACACCTCTGCTCTTCTGACTCAATGACCAAAGGGCCAGAAAGGGGAAGCCTGTCCTGGGAACAGTGGGGTGACTGGAACATTTAGGCCCGCTTTCACCCACCTAGGAAACCATCCCCAGTAGATACATGAAGCAGGATCTGGTGGGCTCCTCCATATAGTGGAGGAGGCTGGGGAGGGGGGGCTGTTGGGGAAGGGGAGGAAACTGGGACTGGAGGTCTTAGCCTAAGGACCTCCTTCCTGTTTGTAGGGAAGTGACTGCCTCAGAAAGCTGCTGGGGGAGAGGAGGGAGGCCATGGTGACTTCCTGGGAAGCTGACGAAGGCCCACCCTCCCTGTGCCCATATGGGGCTCTCCAGTCCTGGTTTAAAATAGTGCAACTCTGCTACTGATGCTGGACCCAGCTTGGACCTTAAAGGGTTACGACCAAGGTTTGTGCTGCTAGTAGGAGCTGTGGGTATGGCTGAGGGTCTAACTAGCTATCTAGTTCAACCAGACTGCGCCCATGGCTACTGGGACTAACAACCCCACCAATTCCAGACCTAACGCTTTGGAGGCAAGTTTCCACTCTTGCACTGATCAGCTTTGAGACTTTGGTTTGGTGCCTGTCTGGCTTTCAACCAAAATGAGACAGTGGCTTGGCACAGAGCCTTGCCAGGCACAAAGTGGGTGCACAAGCTTGACTCCTGTTGTTTTCATGCTATACTCTGCTATACCTACACGCTCTAAGGACTGGGTGTAGAGCAGGGAAGGTTTGTGGAGAGGGAGCTTGCAAGGAGGGCAAGGATGGGGCTGTGGTCTCCATGGTGAGACTTGTTGCCAAGGGAACAAAGTCTCCAGGAGCCCTAGGTCTGGCAGTTGGGCACTTTTGCCACAGGAGCTGGCAGGCTAATTGTCATTGCACCCAAACTCCTGATGGGTCACCAGGCCAAGGCCAGGACGAGCAGAGAGGAGGCTCCTGGTTTTGTTTGGCCTCTGCTGCTGGAGTGGAGGGGCTGCAGCTTCAGCACACAGCCTCCATGTATGGCTGGGACTTCAGTGAGGCCTGTTAGAGCTAGCTATTGTCATTCCTAAACTCCTGAGCCACAGGTACCAATCATCCTCTACTTATGCCAGTGGGCCAGCAGGGACCAGGGAGGCATCTATCTGGGTCAATGTCAAACTCTACTGTGGGGGAGATGAACCGAGACCCCTTGTTGATGTTCCTGCTGGCTCACAGGTTGCCTGAGGGAACTAAACCCTGGAAAGGATTTCCTGCAGCCAGATCATCCAGTTGCAGCAGCAGCCTTCCATGTCATCACTTTTGGATGTTTCTGGCTCCACTTTTGGAACCTGGGACACTCAATTTCACACAGAAATATCCTTGCTCATCTCCAGCCTGGTGAGGAGCTCAGAGAACATAGATACTTCCAATAGTTACCCAACATTTATTTCTATGCATTCTGGAGTGTTCCCTAGTTAGGTCTCCTTATGCAAATTATTTATTATCTGGGGCTTCAGTTTTCTTTTCTGTAAAATGGGATCATTGCAGCACACACTTCACTGGGTCGCTCTGTGAAGTGACCTCATGGATGTCCGTACACTCATAGACTCTATGTCTATGTCACTTAGTACTTTAGTGCTGAAACAGAACCTGGGGTTTCATGCTGAGCTATAATCCTCCATTCTTTCTTCCTAGACTGCCATGACACACCCCAGGAAGCTCAAGGCTCTCCATTACTTAAGAAGCAATTTATGTATTTGGGAGAGCACTACCCTAAATTTTACCCCATGGAATGCTGACTCAACAGAACTTTTACAGAAGACAAAAGTAAATCTGACAATCAGGTAGTTTGGGTGCATCCTGGTTGGGCTAAGTGGAGCACTTCTTCAGGTAAGACTTCCCACAGCCTTGGCACAGGAGGTTTGGGAGTCTGGCGATAAATAAAGAGTGGGTATTTCCTCAGTTTCTGGCATACACTTCACTTCACAGAACTGTTTCCTTTTTGACAACACCTTCATGAGTGACTATGTTCAGAGAAATCATATAGGCTGGGGTCTTGGGACATCATTGTTTTTCAGCCTGATTAGGTTGAGCCTGTATATAGTTTACAGGATTAATCTTTCACTGGTTGGCTTGTTTTTGAATAGCAAAAGGTTCAACCAAAGGCCGTTTGTTCCTAAGCTTTGTTACAAACTCCATTTGTGCTCAGAACTGCTGAAAGAACAGGGAGGAAGCTGTTGTAACTTTGGTATCAGATAGACCTGAATTCAAAAGTTAATTCTCCAGCTTGCTCATTTGACATCTTAGGCAAGTGGTTAAACTTCCCTAGGCTTGTCTGCTTCTGAGCAAAAGGGATGACAGGGCATGGTGCAGGTGGCTATAGGGTGTGACTGTCGCTAGGCAGCCAGTATCCCTTCTCCTTGTGCCTGTTTCTATCTGCTCCCTCTTGTGAGGCTGTGAAGACAGCCTATTACCTCCTGCTGCTATGGGCCCTTTGTTTCAAATCACCTCTTTCAAGCCTCAAGGGCTCTTTGGTATCTTGTGCTGGGCATGGAGCACAGAAGGCAGCTGGGTGTTCCTGTTTCATGCAGGACAATTTAATAGACTGATGAGACTCTTCTGGCCTTTATCTTGCCATTGAGGACCCTCCCTCTGTCTTCACAGCCCTCGCCTTGCCTGAGTGTGTGAGCAGGACAAGATGGCTGGGTTTTGTAGCTGGGTGGATCTGGGTTCAAGACACTTCCTGTGTTGCCTCTGCCACGTCCCTTGACTTTTCAGTCGCTATTTGCTCACATCCTACAGAAGTTATAAAGAACCTTAATAGTTTTCTGGAGAGTCAGGTATTAACTTGATAGACCACTCACTGAGCAGGTAAGACAAACTACCATTGCTCAGCGCACTATTGTCACTGACCCAGCTGAGACTCAGCACAGGGCCTTCTCCCAAACTCCAGACTCCTTCCAACAGTGCTCCAGGCCCCCATGGTGTCCCCAAACTCAGTTCCTTCCTCAAGTTCTTTTGTTTTTGTAGGATCTTAGAAAGTGCTGTGGTGACTCTACCCTTGTGGGTAGTTCTCAGCTTGGAGACTTTCTCATCTGGAAGCCTCTCCTCACTTCCTGTACCAATACTCTTCTCACAGTACTTCTAAGGTCTGTGTATCTCCCACCAGGGTCTCCTCTTGCTGTGCCATGTCTGGCTGGGAACATTTGTACAAACCTTTTCATCTTTCCCAACCTTAGTTTCTTCATTTACAAAAAGAGGCAATAGTCCTCAAAACTCATGGTGGGTTTATGAAAAATCAACACAGTGCCCAGCAGGCAGCAGGCACTCACTGGCTCCTGAGGTTCAGGAGCAGACCATTTTCTGCCAAGCCCTCAGCAACAGAGATGGGAGTGGTGTTGGCTATGAGCAGAAGTCCATGCCTCAGGACACCAGGCCATCCCTCCCCCCCGAGCCCCAGATAAGCTTCACACAGACAGATGGCATGTGCAGAGGATTCACATTTATTGGTTCAAATACAGTACCTAATACTTGCTAAACATGCATTTCATACTAATTGGTCACATTTCCACAGGTAGTCAATTCACAGAACAGGGCCCACCCCTTGCCAGCAGGCAAGTGTGGGAGGTAGCAGAGGGCCTGAGCAGCCTGCAGAGCCCGCCAACTATCATTTGGTCATGCAGGGTTGATGGAGTCAGGCTGGCAGGCAGCCCTTGGCCGGCCCTTTGGGAACAAGGGCTCAGAGACATCCATTCATTCGATTCCTACATAGGACTGTGGGAGGACTGGGAGGTAGCCTGAGGTAGGTTCATGATGCACTTGCCATCAGAGTCCCTGAAATCCAAGCTATGGAGCATAGGAAGGGGGTGGAGGCCTCTTCTAGTGATGGCTTGTCCCTAGCTGGGCAGGTGGAAAGGACTCCCCAGACACTGCCCAGACATTACAATGCAGCCACCAGCCCCTATCACAGGCCTGGGATGGCAACACAGACAAAAACACAACAGTCCAGGGTTTCGTTCCCGACAGAAACATGTAAACAGCACGGGAGCTACAGTATTCTTTTCCCACAGAACTCCTCAGAGAGGAATCGACCAGGATGTCACTCAAGAGGTAGTCTTTTTTCCCCCATGGAAATTTTGAGTAAAAAACATTATCACCTATTATACTTCGGCTAAGAAAAAGGTCAGCAAAGAGCAAGAGAACCCTTTGGCTGGCAGGGCTGGCTTCGGGTTAGAAGACTAGCTTCCACCAGTAGCACATTTTTCTTGGGTTTGGAGCAAGCCCTAGCCTTTCGCGTGCAGCTTCCGTTTGAGCCCACCACTGATACCCAAGCTGAGTGTATTTAGGACTGCTGGATAAGAAGAGGGCTGGTGCTGGGCAGAGGCTCTAGGCTTCCTTCTCCTGAGCACCAGGGAGGCTCATGTGTAGGATGGTCAGAAGTCAAAAGTCTTGAGGAGGCCTAGACCTATAGGCAAGCTTGCTTTCAGTTCAGTGGCCTGGGGCTGCTCACTCTGAGGAAGTTGTCAGAGCCTGACTCTCAAGTCCAGGAAAGATGCTACTTGTGGCAGCCAAGAAAGGGCTTTCTGGGGACCCTGTAATTAAATACACATCCCTGAGCTGTGGTCCCAGAAGTGCCTGCTTCAAGGCTGACCAGTTTCCAGCACCTGGTGGGATGATTGCCGTTTTTCATCCTAAGAAACAGATAAAACTCTACTTCACAGACACTGCATGAGGGGAAGGGAGGAGGATGGACGGCAGAGGGCATGGGCATTCCCACAGACCAAGGTGGGGGAGTCAGGGAGTGGGCTTTCTTTCTTTTTTCCTTTTTTAAGTTTAAAAAAGCAGTAAAGAAAAAGAATCAAGTTTAGTGGAAGGGCTGGTCTGAAAGGCAGAATTTCTTAAAACAACTGCAATTAAAAAACAAACAAAAACAAACAAAAAACCCCAGTATTCTGAAGCCAGAGATGTGTGGGGTGTTCTCCTACACTTCCAGTGTTCTAAGATCAGGGCAGGGAGGTTCCTGCCTGCTTCCCTCTACCCTAGAGACCTGGGGACTGGGTGTCGGAGCCAGGTAGAGTGAGTGCTTTGAGATGAGTTGTAGGAATTTCTCTAAACTAAGGGGGAGACTATCAAACCTTGCAAAGGACAACAATGGCCTATAAAGGGAGCCAGAGAACAGGAATTACAAACGCTCCAAGACTCCACACTTCTGCCCTGGGTCAAGACAGCATGCATAAGGAAAGGAAGGGGGAAAACCTGTATGTTTCGGTGCAGTGCAAGGAGGTAGGGTCTCCTTTCCACATGGCTTTGGGGGCTATAATTTTTTTTTAATGGTTGAAAAATTCTCACTCAAAGTGAGTATTTTCAGTGGCCTGGATCAGAAGGGACAGGAGAGAGAGGAATGAGATATAACGTGCACAAATTTTTCCTTCTTCCACTAGCTAAAAGGCTGCCTGTTAACCAAACATTATAGGAAAAAAGGCAAAAAACAAGCATACCAAACCTCCTCCTCCAACCTTTCTCTGTGTCCTTCAAACCAAAATCACAAATACATCTAGTGGCTGACCTAATGTCTCCACGCTGCTAGCTACACTCCTACCTTCTCCTCATAATACCTGAGTTTGCAATGCAGCACATTTACTTTACCCTGTTTAAAAGAAGCCCATGTCATAAAAGGACTGGGTGCAGAAGACATTAAAGGCGGTCCACAGGTCAGGCTCCAGCTCGGAACACACAGCCACTTGGCTCAGAGATTCTGCAGGGCTCTTGGCAATGAATGGGCTCTTTGTTCTGTGGAATCTGCTGCAAACATTTGTAAAAATGGATTTGTACAATGGCAACTTGCAGAACCTTTCCCCACTCTACAAATTAACAACTTGCTCTGTTTAATACCACATTACTGGAGAGATATGTTCTTGTCTCATCAGAGTTTTGACATTCAACACAACAGGTAAAATGCTAATTTGAAAAGCAATTTTAAAAACTAACAATTTGACAAATAGAGGTCTAAGCAAAGAAAGCTGCTATGTGCACACAGGCGCTGTCTCTGATCTGTGTCTCTGATTTAGCTGGAGGAAAGCAGCTGAGAATCTGACCCGGAGCCAAATAACATGATCTGGTTGGTTAAATATAAAAATTCAGGCAAACAAGAAAATATTGTGAGCTCAGAAACAGACAGACACACTAATACATACATCTTCCTATGAACTTGTGAAAAATATTCTATCTGGATATCTCTCTCTCTCTCTCTCTCTCTCTCTCTCTCTCTCTCTCTCTCTAGTGGCTGGGGAATAAGAATGAGAAGAAATAATGCTCTGAACTTTGGACATCAAAGAACATATTGTCACTTTGCTGGTACTGACAAGTGGGACTACCTAGGAGGCATAGGCTGTGGTGCCCTCCAGGGTAAGTCAATAGGCTCCGCTGGGGAGCGTAAACAGTTCCTGACAAAACAGGCTGAAAGAGATACTGTGGGTGAGGCAGGCCCCATCAGGGATACAAGCCAGTGGACCGGGTGTCTGGGGTACTGGACAAACAAAGGAAAAAGCAGCTGAAACACCTCTAAGACAAATGTAGCTGGTCCTGGCCAAAGTCTGGAGGGCAAGCACTCTTTCTAGAACTAGATGGGGTAGGCAGTAAAGCACAGGGGGTCCAGGCTGCATCTGCAGAAGCAGCAGGCAAGCCCTTAGAAACATGAGGTAGCTTAAAGCCCCTTCCCCTTCTAGGTCCTCTTGGCTCCATCCCCCCAAACCTTGGCAGGCCAGACCCCTGATAATACTTGAAGGAACAGCTGGGCTTCTCTGGGTCTTGGCTTTCTGTTCTAGAGCCCTGGCAAATGAATCTCATTTTGGAAATAATGAGAGAACTTACAACAAAATTTAGGAGCACAGTTTCTGGTCCTTACTACTGTTTAAAAATGGCAGTTTTGGATTTGGTTCAGGGGATAAGGTGGGGTGAGAACACTTCTAAAGGAGTCTTTATTATTCCAGCAGCCTGGTCTTTTCCCCTCTACCTTTTAAGGGAAACAATGTAAAGAACAAATCAGAAATGGCATCAGAATTCAGAAAATGGCATTCTCTGCCACTTTTGTAAAGGACTGACAGGAAGTCAAATTCATAAGAGGGAGGGATGGAGTCTGAAGAAGGTAGGCCTTGGTAGATCTGGGTCAGGAAACTAGGCAGCTATGAGCCACAAGGGCGCTGGGAGGCAAGTCCTAGAGACTGACTTATTGTCAGGACTCTACCTGGATGAAAACTTGACAGCAGCATCAACAGACAACAGCATGTGGGGGAGGGGTGCGGCAGAAGGTAGGGCAGAGTTTCTACCCTTTGGGCTTATGGGACGAGATGTTCAAAATCAAAACCGCCTCCCTCAGATGTCCCACCACCCATTAGGAAATCTCCCTACACCACTTGGCTCCTTTGGTGTACTTAGAAGTCTGTGGCTATAAAAAAGGCAGTTTGCTCTCTAACAGATAGATGGGTATCTGCTGAGAAAATGTGGAAAAGGCAGGGATGGTCATCCACCCGTGTCCACTGAGGTAGTTGCCTCTGTCGGCATTATGGAGACACTCATCGAGTCCATCCCACTCTCTCCCTCAAAACACAAAACACCTATCTCTACACAACGACAACACGGTAACGTTAAACATCTTCACATTCTGTAAACTGCAAGGAAATGCATCTGCTGCATTCACACAAAAGCATGTGCATCATGTTGAAGGCCATACATTCAACTCTGTCGTGAAATAAATATATAGAAAAATGAGGTTAAAAACAGACAAACAAACAAATTCTTCTTGTGATGGAGGTAGCTGCTCCACAGTCTCCATCTTGGTCTCTGGCTCTTTCCTCTGGAGCCTGTGCTGCCTACCCAAGGCACTGCGGGTGGCCCGAGGAGGTGCAGGGCACAGGTCACTCCTTCACTGTACTTGTCTTGCAAGAGTGCAGCACCACCTTAAAGAGGAGGGGCAGCTGCTCCAGGGGCACATTCACCATCTTGCCTAGGTAAGGGAAGAGACGAGTTAGCAGCGGCCAGTAGGGAAGGAAAGCCTGTCTTGTCTCCACTCAGGCTGCTGGACAGCCTTGGTACAGGATGAGGGCAAGACAAGTTTCAGAAGACTGAGAAAGCCACAAGGGTTTGATAACGCCAGGGTGTCTATGCTCACTCTCCCGTCTGCTACACTTGTTCTGTGCCAGCCAGTTTAATGCACTGTCTCATTCAGTCTCAATGTTTCTGTCCGTGACAGCCTTTTACCCCATTTTACAGCTGAAATGGAGAGGGAGCCCTACTGAGCTTTTCATAGCTTAAAGAATACAGGAAACTTGCTTCCCACCAACTCTCTAGCATTCCACGAACACTACTCTTCAAATCAGAGCAAGTGATTATAAAAGTACTAGGGAAGTAAGCACGAGTTCCAGGGGCAAATAAATTTGAAATGTCTGGAGATAAAAAGACTGAGTTTTTTTTCACTGACAAACTTCTCAGAGCTTTAAGTATACAAATATTGCAAGCAAAATGCCCAAGGCTGTAGTTCTGCTCGACAGTGCCTTAGAATCACCTTGAGAGCATCAAACATACTGACACCTGGCCTTCACCCCATGTCAGTTAAGTCAGAATGTCTGGAGATGCAACCTACTAAGCACCTACTAAGTTATTGAAAATACTGCCTGGTCCAGCCTACATCTGCTAGACTGTAGAAGGAGAGAAAAAAATTCTGTCAGACTGACATGTTTTCTTTTAAAAGTTGTGCTGCTAAATTTTACAGAAAAACAAAACAAGCCCCCAAACCTCTATTGTAAACATATCCCTTGAGTGTTGGACAACAAAACCAAGAATCCTCATTAAATGTCATAAAACAACAACGAAGAGCCAAGGTTAGGCACTGAAATAGTCCTACTAATTGTCAGAAACTTAGCAGAGGGTGCAAGACCACAAATGCAACACACAAAATTCCTTTGCCAACACATAAGCTTAAAGGTGCCATTTTATATGGCCCTGGAGTTTGAGCAATCCTATGAAATAAAGTCTTTGAAAATTGGCATATAATTCACATATAAAATTCATTATCTAAAAAAGTGTACAGTTCAGGGTCGGAGCAATGGCTCAGTGGTTAAGAGCACTGACTGCTCTCCGGAGTTCAATTCCTAGCAACCACATGGTAGCTCACAACCATCTGTAATGGGATCTGATGCCCTCTTCTGGTGAGTCTGAAGACAGTGACAGTGTACTCACACATATATAATACATAAATAAATCAAATCTTTAAAAAATTCTGTTTGAATAAAATTACTTCTGAAAGAAAAATATAGTTCAGGTCACGGAGTGGAGTCACAGCCTGCTTCCTCACCCACACTTACCTGCACACCATAGGAGCTTGGGAAACACCAGTTTCTCTTTTCTAAAAGGAAACACTGACTTCCTAGTACAACAGAACTTATCTGGGGGCAAGGGTAGTAACTCTGTCCACAGCTGGTGACAGCCTAGCGTGCTCATCCCACGAACCCTGCTCATCTCAATCCTTTCACAAGCTCAGAGACGAGGAAGGGCGGAAGCCTGGACCCAGAACCTTACCTGCGATGTATCGGATCTCTGGCAAGCACATCATCAGGTCAGGGAAGCGGTTTGGCTGATGTGTATATTTATATTCCGTGAAATCCTGACAAATGTACCAATACCGCTTGTTCAGTTGTTCCAGCTGTGAGGCACTAGTCAGACCCCTGATATCTGAAAACAAAAACAAGAATCACCTAGGGAATGGGGAGGTGGGCACCGATTTGTAAAAAATAAGACATTGTTAAATGTAGTCATAACAAAGATTTTTCTTTTTTTAAAATGGAGAAACTAAGATCTGGATAAGGGAAAATAAGAAAAGGGAAAATATGCAAAGGAGGACAGCCCTTTGCCTGCACCTTAGAATGCTAAGCTCTTAATAAAGGAGATGGTGGCACCAACCCGGCACCAGCGAGTGTGGAACAAGAGGCTAACTCCTCACCCAATAACCCTTCAGAGCATCTTTGAAGCAGAGGTTGTCAGGAGCCTGACATATATCATTTCCAGTGTCCCTGTGATATACATCTATGTCTGTCTGTCTGTCTATCTGTCTGTCTGTCTGTCTAACATATAGGAGAAGAATAAAGCATTCTGCATGTAAATTACACCAAGCCTTTGAGGTCTAGCACACATTTTTCCTCCACTAAGAAGTTGCTACCAATCTTCTTCCATATACAGTACTGTGTTGAGTGTTACTGGCATGTAAATTCTTCAGGTTTTTATTTTTCTCCTTCTCTCAACCCATGACAATATCCTTAATACATGGTCCAGGGTTTGGCTAGAGAAGGCATGTAGGTCACCTGATTGATGCATGATGGCATGCAGACAGGAGGAGTAGGTTTATAAAACGCTGGGAAGTTGAGTGGGGAATAGGGTTTGTAAAAAGGAAGGCCTGATCAAAAGTCTCCGGGTTGGAGAACTGAGCACTTTTAAAGCTACAGGAACAAGCTCACTCAGGTGCACTCTGGGAATATGGGGCACTCATATGCTACTTTTTACAAAAGAACACCAATGTTCTTTCATAGGCAGTTACCAGCAGCTACCACATGCCACTTGTTGGCAATATGCCTATAAATCAACTGGACTCCTCTGATGGAAGAGCGGGCTTCATGTGCACGTGGAGGTCTGTGCACACCACCACTCTCCCCTGGGACATCAGAGCCATGGTCAGCCTGTCAACCAGCCTTATCTCCAACAGTTTCATCAGTCACTCTGCTCTTCAGTTGCTGGTAAACTTGTACATATTTTAAATGACGCATGTTCTGTCCTTGATGTCTGTGTTTAAATGCATTAAAACTGACTAAACAAAGTGAATCCTCTTCCTTCCTCTGTGAGTTATAGAGACTGTGGCATTTAGATTTCAAGAAAAAAAATCTAAGTATCCCTTGCACTGTACAGGAGCAGGGTAATGACTAGGGGAGTGCAGGCCTTCTAAGACTGATGGTCACATGGTGTGACAGATTCTGTGAAGGTCCTGAGGGTGGGGTGGGGGTGGGGGTGGGGAGCTGTGTATGCGATACAGAAGGGCAAAAATAAATACATGAAGCAAACTGCTGCTCTCGCCCTTCCACCTACTCACCTTGATTCAGGAAGTTAATCGCTTTCATGCATGCGTACTCCTCATTGCTGACCTTTAGCTGATGGAACTTGTGATACAGGTAGATGAGTCGCTCAATTACCTCCATCCCTTCATCACTAAATCTGGAGAACAGACACAGGTTTTTACCTTGGATACAAGCAAAGGCCTGGAAGGGCACACATATGTTATCTATGATAGAAAAGAAGCTCCAGTTGGGAACCCACAGGGAAATCCATGCTTTGTATGGCAGTCAGTGTGGATTATGTAAGTTGCTGTTTCCAAGGTCAGACAGTCAAGTAAAACCAGGTTCGAATCCAATTGCACCACAGACAGCTGTGAGGTTCTGGGAAAGTCATCTGACCCCTGTAAGTTTTTAGGTCTCCCTCTGCAAAATAATGTTTGCCTGCTTATGCTAACAAGAGATGAAGGAGATCTGGGGTAGAAATGAAGAGGAATGTGACAATATTAAGATACAGCTTTTGTGGAGATGCAGTCTCCAGTATCGGTGACAGCTGCCATGGTGACTCTATGAGAGCCTCAGTCACAATGTGGAAAATGCTTCCAATTATGTTTGCTTAGGTTCACTGTTCTAGCAAGACTGAGATTATATACAATAAAAAAAAAATCTTACTGGCATTCCTGACTACAGCCCAAGGTAGAAGGAAACACTTGCTGAGTCTTTATACCACAAGAGGCTTTGTGCTGGGGACCTTCTGTGCATTCTCAACCCTAAGAGCTGGGTGAAACAATCACTACCAACATACAGCTGAGAAACTCAAGTTCAACATGGAGAAAACACAGCCAGCTGGTGGTGGGATGAGGACCTGGGATCCGGACAAGCTTCCCAAGGCTCTTCTAGTACCCAGGGTAGTTGGCTCATGAACTGTTTACACCTGACTTCCTTACACCTGATGAATTCTTACACAGGTAATAAAACAGGTATACACATCTAACACTAGTAATAAACCACAGTGGAATTAATCGGATTTCTACTCTTTTTATGTTTTGGTGGCATTTGTGTGTGTGTGTAAGGGATACATAAGGAGCCAGAGGCCGACACTGTGCCTTTCACTGTTGTTCCCCACCTTAATTTTAGGGATACCAGTCTCTAATTGAATTCTGAATCTCACTAATTTGGCTAGATTAGCTGGCCAGCAAGCTGTGGGGACCTGCCTGTCTCTGCTCCCTTCAGTGCTGCGGTTACAGACATCATGCCCAGGTTTTTACATGAGCACAGGAACCTGAACTAGGGCTCCTCGTGCTATAAGGACTTTACCTATTAAGTATTTTTCTCCAGTCCCAATAAATTTAAGACAATTCTTTGGCATGTAATTTTACCATTTATTTAAGATAAAATCAATTTTGAATACAAATGAGATAGACATGCTTGGTATTAAGAATTAAATTGCTTCTGTGTGACACTTTAATTTGACACCAAATAAAAGTGACATACACCAAAGTTTTCAGAATTAATCTTTTCTTTTTTTTTATTTTGAGACCAAGTTTCTAGACCCTGGCTGGCCTAGAACTCACTACATAAAACAGGATGGCCTCAAAATCAGAGATCTATTCATTCTGCCTCGTGAGTTTGGGGATTAAAGGAATTTTCTACCACATTTGGCTTAATTGATATTTTGATCTTATAACTATCAATGGTTTCGGTATGAAGTGGCAGAAGTATATTTAGGTTTATTTCAGAAACTGTTAAAAATTGTGCCCTAATCTCGAGTCAAATTCATTTAACAGTTTTTCAAAATTAATTTCAAGACAGAAACTCAAACAGCAATTTTTTTTTTTTTTTTCGAAATAGGGTCTCACATAGCCCAAGCTGGCTTTGATCTCGGTGTGCAGTAGAGATGGCCTTCAAACTCTCAGTTCTTCTGACTCTATCTCCCAAATGTGAAGGTTTCAAGACACGTACCACCACAGCTGGCTAAAATAAAACTTGGCATCGTCTAAAAACATCTAATTTGATACTTAAAATAATGAAGAATGATGACAGGATGATACTCAGAGTCTTTGTTTCCTATAATTATGCCATCTTGTTTCTAGAACAGCAAAAACGACAATAATCTGGGATGAAAGCTAAGGGAGCTGTGGCAATATTTGTGCATGAGGGCATGTGTGATCAAATAAGTGAGTGTTCAGAACCAAGGCACCAGGGAAGCTCTCATCAACATGCTCAAGTGCTGCCAGAGGCACAGTGTTCATAGGGAGACACTGAGGATACACAGGGAGTTTGATTTCAAATTAATGTGTACTTGTTGAAGGTTTGGAGATCTTCTAGTAATGCCTTCACATTCAGTTACACAGCCTCATGCAGGGTTGTGGCACACAGTTTAGGAAGCTGGGCTCTAGCAGCCAGGACCAAGTCTGGCCACACTTTCTACTTTGCGCTAGAAAATGAGCGCCTTGGGGATAGAGCATGTTTAGGTAAAGAGGCCCCAGACATGCCACCAAAGCTAGAAACTGCCTGTGTGAGCTGCTGTAAGCTGGGGTGGCTAATTCAAGTTCCTCACTGTTCTAGCCCAGTGGCCTTTATGACTTTGTTACTACTGTCCCAGACTGTAACAGACAAATTCATATTGAGTAGACACTCAAGAACCCTTACCTACCATTCTACTGCATGCTGAACGCTGGGTGCTTTTAGCATTATACATGTAGTCTCATCCTCCCAGTGAAGGCTCAGAGCAGCCACTGACAGTGCTCCTGACATACAGGCCCTTTCACAGGCATTCTTATTTTCCTGGTAACTTTGAGATGAACCAAACTTCTGTGTTAGGATAAGGAAGAGGTGACCCTCCCAAAGTAACATAATAAAAAAGAGCCAGGGCCTTTGAATTCCAAGCACAGGGGCTTCCCTAGTGCTGTACTACCTACCCCAACCCTGTCAAGTTCTTACGTGCTACCTGGGAAAGGCTGCCACATGCTATCTCATGAGAAACTGTAATAGCATCTCATCCTGGGCCCTGGCCCTAGGAGGTGCCAGGCACTTCTGTGCCACTTGCTTGATGATGAGTCTTGTAGAAAGTAGTGTGCCTTGGGGTGAAGACCACTCCTTAGAACAGTACTTGCTGGCTACTTAAGTTGTTGAGAGAGAAAGGGTTTTACTGCTGATTCCCTTTCCTATCTGCATGGAGCAGTAGGGCGGGCATAAGCTAAGGTGGAGCACAACAAAGAAGGCGGGGAGGATGCTGTTTACATCTGTCTGGTAGCTGAGCAATGCAGCAAGCACAAATAATGCTCTGTCCCTTAATCAGCAAGCTCTTACTCCAAGTGCTCACTACTGCACGGCAGGATCTGCAGGTGTGTGGCTATCATCCAGACCCTGAGCTGGCAGTGACAAACCTGTTCCTGGCTATCTTGACCTGGGGGACACAAAGGAGTCCTCAAGTGTTTGGACCTTATATATGCCCAAGATCTGTCCTTTCTCTTGGGAATAGCACATCCCTCTTTTCCAAATATCTTACAAGACACAGCCAGCATAGTCCCTTGGCAGTGTTTGGGGTTGGCAGCCAGCCCAGCAGTCCCCACTCAGTCTCCACAGCTTGGCTGCAAAGCTTTCCTCCACACCCGCATCCCACCCTTTGATAAACAAAGTTGTTCTCTGTTCCACGGGCCTGCTTTCTCTTCCAGCCATTCCTCCTCCACATCTGCCCACTCCGTAGTTCTGATGCCCCTGTATTCCCTGTCTACAAATTATCAGCATTCAAAGCCGTAAAGCCAGACAAACACACCCATTCTTCTCCCAGGTTCCTATCACATAAGCATTCTAGGACAAGGAAAACATTCCTGCCAGGATCCCCCAAACCACTGGACCATTCAGTCAGCAATTGACGCTGACATTATGTAAGTTATATCCTATTGGGGGCAGAGAGGACCAGCTTTCCTGCCCATTCATCTAAATGTACCCTCCCCAGCAGCAGTCATAAGCTATAGTCTTAAAGGATCCGTCATCTTCATACCGCAGACAACTCAGATTACAGCTCCATGACACCTTCTAGAAAATCATTTCTCCTAAGAACCTGGCATAGTGTAATGGTGGAGGGCTCTGGCTTTGGAGCACAACAGACTGTGTAGAAATCTTAGCTTCATCTTTTTCTACCTTGGTAGCCTTGCATTTTCTTCTCTCTGAAACTCAAGGTCTATATATCTACAGGGGCTAATAGTACCAGTCTCATAGGATGGTGGCAAGGGCTCAACAATAATGTAAGTAAAACAGTAATAAAGTTGGTGCAACAAGCCCTGTTGGTTGTTATACATTCATAGTGTCTCTATTGTTGTCATTCTCCTGTAAAAAGGAGCAAAAAGACTGTGTTTCCCCAGCTGGAGAACTAGTACCCATTAAAGTGCATCTAACTCAAAGCATCTTCTCCAGGGAGTGAAAGGGTGTTGATTAGGGCTAGGAGCAGTCACTGGCTGGTGCTACAATCTGCTTTAAATCACATTTGTCCACCTCTCTGTCTGATAACAGTCTGATGAGGAATAGGCACCATAAACTTGATTCAGTATTGAGAAGAGAAGAGGGGCTGGTCATGTATCATCTGGGAAGCCTTTTCCTGACAGCAGGCACTCATACTCAGGAGCTACGAAGAAGCAAAGGCTGCCTGGGGGAGTGGGAGTAGTACAGCAAAGTAGGAAAGAGCTATGGCCAATTAGACTCCTCACCCTGGAATTCTAGCAGAAAGGGGATGCTTGGCGGTGATTAACCTAACCCCAGAGGCTCAACTTCCAGATCTGATGACCTCCTGGTCCTTCCTGTATGCAACTCAGACTTCAAGACACCCAAGCTAATACAGAATGGCTTATCTCTCACTGTGTTCTTCCCAGGGCTTCGTCCTAGCTAAGACAACTTGAGCCTATAACCTTCCTTACTCACAGAGTCCTGCTGAAGCCACACCACTGATATCCCTAGCTTGGTGCTGCCCTCTCTTCCCAAGTCACTGCTGTGCCATCCTGCCTGGTTTTCCTCCCCATGGATGCAAAGTAGCCTCTCGCTCAGCCATGCTCTAGTCTGGCCCACAGTGAACACTTCCTCAAACACAACCTGCCCAGCACATCAAATCCTAAGTCTTCTTTTCTTCTTATTTAAAAAAACAAAAACAACAAACCAAACAAGGTAGTGGTGTACATCTTTAATTCCAGCATTCAGGAGGCAGAGGCCGGAAGGGGTATCTCTGTGAGTTTGAGGCAGCCTGGTCTATAGAGCAAGTTCCAGGATAGCCAGCGTGTTACAGAGAAACCCTGTCTCAAAAGACAAACAAACAAACAAACAAACAACAAAAGCCCCCAACTAACAACCACCACCACCACCACTACCACCCAAAGTTTCGTGCAGTCTATTTGGGCCTCAAACTCATGCTCTTCCTAACACCATTTCCAAAAGTTACTGGTGTGCGCATTCTCAAGTGCATCTGTGAGCTGCCCTGTCTGTACCTTTGTCTCCATTCACTTCTCTCCCCTCAGTTTTCTGCTCCTTATATTCTAATACTCAGGACTCATTGTTTTTGGAGTCTTATGCATACAGTCACCTAAGATTATTTCTAGGTGACCCTTCCTTCCTTCCTTCCTTCCTTCCTTCCTTCCTTCCTTCCTTCCTTCCTCTTTCAAGGCAGGGTGTTACTGTGTATCCTCGGCTGTCCTGGAATTGACTCTGTAGAGCAGGCTAACCTTGAACTCAGAGGTCTGCCTGTCTCTGCCATGCCCAGCTCTTATAGGAGTTTTTTAGTCTCCTGCCTTCACATTGCCCTCTATGCTACATTTAGAAAATTCTCACTTCAAAATGCATCTCAAATGTCAATTCTTGTGGTAAGCCAAGTATGCAAGCACAGCCCTCTTCCCTTAGTCAGTGTTTGAATAGTCCTTACATCCTCTGAAATCTATTCAATATGACCTTGCATTACAGATTGTGTCTGTTACTATAAAATAAGAATTGGAACTTAAACCATGTCTAAGCTAGGTGTGGTACTCAGAAGATTGAGAAAGGAGAATTCTAAGTTTGAAGTCTGCCTGGGAAACTTAGTGAGATCTTATCTCAAAATAAATGAGAAAGGGTTGGGGATGTGATCTCAATGGCAGAGCACTTACATAGCACTTGTAAGATCCTGGGTTTAAATCTATGGAACTAGACTTTAAGGGAGGGAAAGAAGAGGAGAAAAAGGAACTTTATCTACATGATCTCTGTTCCTAGAAGCCTTGCCCCCAACCACTCCCAACATATGTAATACTTGAAGAGTATCTGCCTGGAAAAACGTTCATGCTTCAGGGAGCAGAACTTAGAGATTGATCATTCTTCTTCTTCTGCTGCTGCTGCTGCTGTTACTACTACTACTACTACCACCACCACCACCACCACCACCACCACCACCACTACTACTGATAGTCAGTTTCAGGAAGAGCTAGTAGATCCCAGGCAAACAAGGAAGCTGGGCTCCCTGAGGCCAAGTCTACAAACCAACAATATTACAGCAAGCTTACTGCTATCCAAACTTCATTCCAAAGTTAGGAGCTAGAGCCAGAAATCCGATAGAAACAATGAATTTGAGACTATAGACAAGGGGTTAGGTCATCTGTTTATACAAAATGTCAGGTAGGTGCACCCTGGAGACAGTAAGCGAGGCAATGCTAGAAAAGCAAAGGAGAGAGCTAGTTCCCAGATTCCCACTCAGCTGTGCACAGAGCTCCTAAAGGCCCTGAAGCTTTGCTCTCTCCTTAGGTGTTGGCCTTGTTTTTATGTAATATATAAGAATGGTGGGAACTGATGCACTCCTGACCTGTGAAGAGAATTATAGAAGCTTGTACCCTATCTTCTCCATATCTCATTTATCCTTGTTCTGGGTACCTTTAAATCATATAACTTCTATTATTTAAACTGTCCAAAAAAGGTGGTTTATTGAAGTATGTATTTAAATGTGAATTAAGCTATGTAAGACATTTTACATGAATAAATTAATAAACCAGAGAAATTATTAAAAGAAATACTTGTCTTAATTTGGGGATCAGAAATCAAGGGTCCCATCTGCCCTAGATCTTCAAAGAAAGCAGTCTTTAGACAGGTTATGGACACAGCACGGAGGAAATGCGCTGTTCTAGAGCAGAGTTAGAGGGTGCTGGTCAGCTGGAAGAGAACCTTGAGGCAAACAGCAGCCAGGAGGCTGCTTGTCTCAGTCCTATGCTCTTAGCATGTCGATACCTCAGGTACCACAACAGAGCCTAAGCAGTCAGGCAGGCTGTAGGGGTGTGGAGGGGAAGCTGTGGGACAAGCTCAAGGCTAGGCCGTAGAACGAAATCTTAAACCCTTAAGGGCTGAGTTCTATGAACTTCAGCTTCCTCATCCTAAACAAGTACAATGGCACTTGTGCTACCATATGCTTCGAGAAAGAATCAGTAATGTGAAGCTGCCTATAATTGCTACCAAGATGACTCCCAAGTCCCTGAAGGTTAGAATTTAGATTTTTGTTTTTCCTAGATATACCATCCTACTAATCTAGATAAACATTTAAAGCAACAGCTTAGCACTTTGCCAGTCTGACTGTATGTCACTAATTCACCATCCTTGCTTTGCAGGAGAGGTATTTACTGTACCACCTAGACTATCCATTTAGAACCTATGACTGGCTGACGACACAGAGCTAGTATATGACTGGTAAGGGTTAGGCAGCCTTGCCTCACAGGAAGGATGGTGGCTTCCCCAGTCAGCAGCTCTCACCTGTGGAGTTCTTCATCAGAGGGTGAGTACTTGGCAGTGACATCAGCCAGCTCCCCAAAGATCTGCTTGCTGTAAACTGTGAGGGACGAGAGCAGGATTAACTCCTGCCATGTAGAGCTCAAGAGGCACGTGTAATCCTTGATTGAGAGCTCACAGAAGAAAGGCAGCTTCTTGATCCAGGCAATCTGCCTAAAGAGCAACTCGTCGGCCAGGCGGCAAAGCAGAGCAAACAGTTCTGCCTGTGTCACAGCATACCTGGGGGAAGGGACAGGACAGAGTCACTTCCATCAGCCAGAGAGTGAGGCTAGGAGTACAGGAGAGGGTATTCCTTGGTAATAGGCCTCTTGCCCTTGACCACAGATTTCCAGTTTCACTCAACTTCTTATAAAGGGGTTGAGGCCAGCAAAAGCTGAGGTGGGGGAGGAGACAGGGCACAGTGAGATGATCTGGTGAGAAGAAGCTGCTGAGGGGAAGGGGGGCTTAGAAATTTCTGGAATTATGAGGGAATCAATCTCTCTTCCTCCCTCTCTCTCTCTCTCTTTCCCCCAAGACAGGGTTTCTCTGAATAGCCCTGACTGTCCTGGAACTCACTCTGTGGACCAGGCTGGCCTCGAACTAAGAAATCCGCCTGCCTCTGCCTCCTGAGTGCTCGGATTAAAGGTGTGCACCACCATTAATGGCAGTGTTCTCTGATGTTTCAAGCCTTAAAAGAAATTCTTACTCATTCCTGTTCTAATTATGGCAATTTAAACTTCAATGGGGTGGGCCTGGAGCAAAGTCAGTATAAGGAACAACACCTACACACACAGGAAAACAGAAACAAAACCCAAAGCCAAACATGCCCATGGGCCAGAGGCTGAGGAGATGCTGAGGAGAACAGAGAGGCTTTCAGAAGCCTTTCCTGTTCTCACTGTGCCCCCTGGTGGTGACAGTCCAGGAACCAGAGTTGCTCAGCCTTTCCTATAAGCTATTTCTCTAGCCCAAGGTGGGTCTAGAGTCTCATTTTCATTCTTCTCAGGATCCACGGTCCCCTTGTCATCCTCTTCCTCATATACTACATAAAAACTTTGTGAGATCCTTTCTGTAGGCATTTAAGTCTCCTCTTTTGAAACTAGAGCCTAGCTTAGGATCTCAGGATACCTTTTGGGAGGTGTTAGATTAAGATTCTAGCAACCCATGTTTTCTACCTAAGAAGTACCACGTACAACAATGGGTGGCCCAGATGGCTAACTACACAACACTCAAGTAGAACTAAATGCAGACTAAGACCTCTTCCACATATTCAGGCCTATACCAGAGGCTGTCAGTCATGTGCCATTGGTTACTCATGGGCCTGTTGGCTAGGGATATAGATAGGTCAAAACCAGTTAGGGCTTGAGTGATTTAAAAACCCTAGGCCTGATATAGAGCCTGATTTTGTGCCAGAAGGCATAAGAGCCAACATTCGAGGGCTTGGTTTACCTAGACCCAATGAGAAACAAAGGCCCTGCTATCCCAATTTCACAGGAACTGAAAAGTAACTTGAATTCTCCGGGAAAATATGATTAAGGAAACATGAAGGATCAAAGCCTTCAGTGACAAAGCTGGGATACAATTGATTCATGGTAGGCACATTTGAGACTGCAAGGGGACAAACAGGACAGGATTCACTCACCCATCTTCAATCAACATAGGTGTGCCCAATGGCTCCAGATCTTCAGCTGACATCAGCTGATGAATCAGACTGTAGGACTGAGGGTCCAGGCTTCGAGCTTGTGGGGGCAGAAGTGGTGAATGGCCAGAGTAGCTAAAAAGATGTGGTATGTATTGATAATGTGGAGGCACCGCCATCCCCATGTACTGATCCCTGAATGTCACGAATCCATTTAGCTCCACAGACCTACTGGAGAGAAAAACTTCACATGAGGAAAAGCCATGGCAGTTGAATACCTGCTCAAAGAAAATCACTCAGAGATGAATTGTTCTCTGGTCATGAAGTCTGTGTATAATCAGGGTATGGGACGGAATTAAAGCTGACATACATGTCTGCACTATTAAATTCCACCCACGAGACAAGGACTCTGCGAGGGCTCACCAATGGGAGCAGCAGAATAGGGGATATAGGTAACTATGGATCGGATGGCGTCTCTGTACTGATGCCACACCTAGCACCTTGCTCATGCTGTGCTTTGCTACTGTGCAAACCCTTACCGTCTTTTAACATATTTTGAGACAGGATCTCACTAAATTGGAGGGCTAACCTTGACTCTGTAGCCCAGGAGCCTCAGCCACCTAGATAGCTAGGACAGTAGATCTTCATCACAAGGCCCAGCTTTGAAGAGCTTTTAATATATACTAGTAATCTAAGATGACAAAAACTATGTGCTTTTATTGTTGTTTTACTGTTAGGAAAACAACAGCATAGGACAGGCTAAGTGGACTTAATTAGTCTAAAACCCTAATCTAGTATCTAGCATGGCATATACCCTGAGGTCCATTAAGTCCCTAACTATTAAAAAGAAAGAACAGGGATACAACTGAATGGAATAAAAAGCTCTAGTTGACTCTGAAGAAGATTGTTCCCTGCTTCCTCTCCTTTGGAGATATCTAAGCATTTCCCCAATTAACTGTAAAAAATCACATCTATGCATATGTGTCTATGCATGTGTAAGGAAGGGTTCCTGAGTGAGTGAGTGAGTGCTATGATGCGTGTGTGAGAGGACAACTATTGGGAGCCCGCTTCTTTCACCAGGTGGGTCCTGGGTCGCCTCAGGTCGTCAGGCTTGGCGGCAGGTGCCTATACTTGATGAACCATCTCACCAGCCCATTGCTAATTAACATTTTAAAAATCATTTAGCTTTCTTGGATGAATCTCCTATAACTGATTTTGGCAAACTATACCTATAGGCCAGATCTAGCCCAGGACCTATTTTTGGTAAATTAAGTTTTGCTTGAATAAAGCCATACTCACTGCTTTATATAGGGTGTGTGCTGTGCTGCTTCTGAGCCACTAAAGTAGAGTTGGGGAGCTGGGACCCAGACCAGGCTTACAAAGTCTAAAATAGTAACTATATGACCTTTAAATTTAAATTTATTTGTTTGTTTGTTTGGAAATGGGCTCTATGTAGCCCTGCCTGTCCTGGAATGACCTTTTTAAAAAAGAGAATTTCTCTCTTTTATCATTCGTGTATGTGCTTGTGCATGTGTGTAGGCCTAAAGTTGAAATCAAATGTCTTTCTCAACCGCTCTCCACCTTATGCTTTTGACAGAGGGTCTAACAGGACCTGGAGCATATTGATTCAGCTAAATTAGGTAGCCTGTGAGCCCCGGTGATCCTCCTATCTGTTTCTCTAGTGCTGAAAGAAGATAAAATCCATTTGTTTCTCACACACCTAGCTTTTATGTGGGTGCTAGGGATCAAACTTAGGGCCTCATACTTGCAGATAAATCACTTTACCAACTGAGCTATCTCCACAGTCTCTATCTACTCTGTGATATTTTACTTATTTATGTATATGAGTGTTCTTTCTGCATGTTTTGTTTGCATGCTAGGAGAGGTCATTGGATCCCATTACAGATGGTTGTTAGCTACCATGTGGTTGCTGGGAATTGAACTCAGGACCAGTGGAAAAGCAGCCAGTGCTGTTAACTTTTGAGTCATTTCTCTAGTCCCCTACTCTGTGACATTTCATGAAAATATCTGTTAATTCTTGTCTTATATGAAAGATTTCTGGGGTAAGGAGCCCTTTCATGGTAGCTCAAAGCTATACTTACAACCATTAGCTAACTTAAGAGAGCATGGTTGCCTCAAGAGGCTTTAATCTTGAATTCCCCAATAACACTAACTCTGGCAAGTCAGACAAACTATAGCTCAGTTCAACAGTCTATTGAAATGTTCCTGCTAAATGAAGTGGGCATACACAGAAGTGACACTTAGCAGTCTGCAGAAGAGATGGCTGATGTTTTGTTTTGGTCTTTGTTAAAGACCTGGCCTTGCACCAACCTGTTCCTCAAGAGCCTGAGGGCCCAAGGGCATGAAGACTGAGACAGCCGGGAAAAGGAGCACTCTACCAGCAGTTCTTTGGAGGATTATTCAATGGATGGGACCTAGATGATAATACTGGGTTTGCTTTTAGCT
The DNA here is from genome assembly GCA_019843965.1 of Rhynchomys soricoides. Lineage (NCBI taxonomy): Eukaryota > Metazoa > Chordata > Mammalia > Rodentia > Muridae > Rhynchomys > Rhynchomys soricoides. The sequence continues at coordinate 18,109,902 of JADRCH010000067.1, read as the reverse complement.
CACCTGGATGACAGTGTGGAGCCTGGTGAGGGCTGGTTGCTCTCTGAAGCCCTGTTCCCAGGGGAACTGTGGTCGCTGTCACCATGGTTGCTCCAGTGATTCGCTTCTTCCTCAAACTCCTGTCCAGACATGATTCTTTCAATTTCTTCTTCTGATATCTTTGACAAGAAATGGATACATGTTAGCTTTGGTGCCACAGATACCTTCTGTTCTCTCTTTAGGAATCAGAGTTTTACTCAAGGTCTCTTATAATCTTCAGAATCCTTTGGATATGCCCAGTATATTTGACACAATCTAGAACCATGGTTTATTACTACTTTCCCCTTAGTCATGTACTTTACCTTCAAGCCACTTTCGAGTCTTCACTTTCTTAACTGAAACTCCATTTTCAATGACAATCTCCTACTTGCCTTACCCAATAATAAGTATTCCCTCCTTTGTGAAATTATCTACTGTTATTTACCCACTCATAATCATGTGGATTCCGAAACAGGAAATACAGTATTGTGATTAATGGTATAAATTCTGGAGGCAGACCTGTGTTCAAATCCAGAGTAAACTACTTGTAGCACAGCCCTGGGAAAGTTACTGAATTATGTGAAGCTAAGTACCTCCATCTGCTTGGTAGATAGAACAAAAGCCCTACCTCATTTGATTCTTGTGAGGATTAATCAAATCAGATACTTAGAAAGGGGCCTAGCAAGAGTAACAACCATGGAAGCACTGAGAGTTACAATATTATCATTTTGGGGTTGTTTTTCTTTTGAAAGAAGGTCTTGTTACAGTGCCTCAGGCTGGTCTTAAATTCCTAGATTCAAGCAGTCCTGCCTTAGTCTTCCAAGTAGTTCAGACTATAGGTGTATGTCACCATACTGAGTGTCACTGTTATAGAACAATTGTAGTAACATATCACAAAAACATCTTCTGTAATACCTAAGACCACAATATGACCTAGAAAAGAAGAAATACTCAATAAATGGATATTGAGTGAGTAAGTATTTATTTGCTAAGTACTGATATGTACTTTCATATATCCCCAAGTCTATTAAATAAAACTTGAGGAAATCACAGCTTAAATTAAGTCATACTGTGTGCCTAGATGTGGTCAGGGGTATGAGGAAGGAACAGAAATATGTTAATAATCAGTCCAGTACTCTATAGAGAACAAATTATCTTTGATACAGTTTCTAATCTAGGGCTGAGGCCTAACTGGTCACAGTCAACACAGCAAAGTACTAAGGAGGAGGAGCCAGAGGAATTTTTATTGTTTCTATGGAAACCTCAAAGGCCATTTTCTCCCAGGTCTGTTTGGCTCAAACTTGCATATTTATTTGTTCTAGTAGTCTCTGAGAAAACCCTTAACTATTATCATAAACAGAAGCTTTTAGAACTCTAAGCTAGCAGGACCAGTGAGATGGCTCACCAGGTAAAGGTGCTTGCCATGCAAGCCTGAGGACTTGAGTTTGACCCCCAGAACCCATATAAAGGTGGAAGGAGAGACCAGACTCCACAGAGCTGTCTTCTGACCTCCAACAATGAATTATGGCACTTGTGTGCTTGTACACACGCATCACACATGTGAGCATGCATGGGCACACATGTGTAAAAATATACACAATAATAATTTTAAAAAAAAAATGCTAATGAGACTACAGGGCAGAAGGATTTAACTAGTAGATAAACAAAGGAGTTGGTCTGAAATTGTTTGGTGTATACATTGAAATGGAGTAATTATATCTGAAAATTAAGTCATAAATACATAAAAAAACAAACTCTAGCTTTTCTTTTAAGAGCCCTTAGTACTCTGAAATCACTGCAGCCTGACTGATGGTGGTGACAGCAAGAAAAGAGCTTGAAGGGCATGAAATAAAGACTGGCTGGTTGAAAAGAGCCGACCCATGAAGGCAGTTTACTCCAGCTGGGAGTTGGGCCATCTCTCCCCTGTAACTCCATGGGACAGGACTGTGGGCAATCACAGATACACTGACAACATGGAGGACAGAACTTGTTGGGAATGCTTAACCTGGGTTCAGACTTCATTTGTTTTTCCCAACTAGATGCTTCTGGGCAAGTCAAGTCTCACAAGCTCTCTGTGTTTCAGTTTATCTGCCTGCAAAATTAGCAATATTACTCTTTTGTAGCTCATAGCTCTCACTTTGGAGCTAAGGCAAAGAAGTATGCAGGTCAAAGTTCGACAGACTTGGAAGTTAACCCAAGATAAAGTTATAAAATATGACACAAAATATTTTTTTTTAATAAAATGAAAACCCCATCTCGCCTTTATTAAGACTAGCTAAACACACCGGGTAGCGGTGGCACACGCCTTTAATCCTAGCACTCGGGAGGCAGAGGCAGGCAGATTTCTGAGTTCGAGGCCAGCCTGGTCTACAGAGTGAGTTCCAAGACAGCCAGGGCTACATAGAGAAACCCTGTCTCGAAAAACAAACAAGCAAACAAAAGGATAGCTAAACACAAGCTGGGAACACGCACATACTTTAAACCCCAGCACTCAGAAGGAGGAGGTAGGTAGACCCAATTGAGAACTTACAGATCACAGCTCTAACACATCATTAATAAATAGGGAAAACAAAACAATATGTCCAGTATAAAAATCAAATACAGCAACAAATGAAATGGCTTTTCTGAGCATTGGGTTTCAGTTCTGAAAGGAACAGCTTACACTTCTATGCCCTGAGTGTCCCCTGGCAAAGCAGAAAACTTACACAGCACTAAGACTGCATTAGGTGCTCCTAGAGCTGTGACCCCTCAGTAAAGTTCTTCATGTGGAGATCCCAACCATAACATTATTTTTGCTGGTACTTTATAACTGTAACTTTGCTACTATTATAAGTTATAATGTAAATATCTGTGTTTTCTGATGGTCATATAGGTGACTGCTGTGAAAGGCTGGTTCAACCCTCCCAAAGGGGTCACAACTGTACTAGAGGATTTTTTTTTTATTGCAAAAATATTTAAGAATTTTCCCCAGTAGATGATCTATTATACTTAAATATGAAAAGAATGAATAAGGGTCAGATATGAAAGACCCAAAGCTAGTGTCAGATGTTGAATGTTGAAAGATTTTCCTGTAAATTCAAGAGCAGAATAAAGGTGCCCATCTCAGTATTCTTATTCAATGGAGTATTGGAAATCCCAGCCTGAGCAATTAAATAAAAAAAAGAAACACAAGGAATCTAAACAGAAAGAAGTTAATTATCTGTGTTCACAGAGGACATGAAATAGAAAACTCTTAAGATCCTATAAAAATGTTAGACCTAGCCCACAAGTTCAGCAAAGTTGTAAAATACACAGTCAACATAAACCAGTTCTTTGTCATATGCTATCAATAAACAATTTAAAGAAATTCTTAAGAAAACAATTCCACATAGAATAGCATACCAATGTAACAAAGTTATAAAAGGATAAAGACCTACAACGGTGAAAAGTATAAAAGGTCACTGTCACAAACTACACACAAACATGTTTGTGGACCAGACAACTTCATACTAAAATTTAAAAAGCATCCTAAAATCCATATGCAACCAAAAAGACTCCAAAGCCGCCAGGGTAATCTTAAGAATGAATAATGCAGCTGGAAGCTACATACGTCCTGGTTTTAAAGCATACTTTAGAGCTACAGTAATCAACACAGTGGTGCAGATTTACACCTCAATAAACTACACTCAGAAGTCTAAGGTCAAAAGGCACAGGACTACACAGTAAGGAAAGAATAATCTCTTCAACTAACAGTGCCAAGCAAACAGCAGTTACATGTATACAGGCAGGAGAAAGGAGGAAAAAGAGAGCCTTCTTGTTTTATACTACACACAAAGATCAACTCAAAGTTTATTAAATGGAAGGTCTGAAACTGTAAAATTCCTGGAAGAAAACAGAAGAAAAACCTTTTAAGGTTGATCTTGGGAACAGTTTCATGGATAAGACATCAAAAACCCAGGGGGCTGGAGAGATGGCTCAGTGGTTAAGAGCACTGCCTGCTCTTCCAGAGATACTGAGTTCAATTCCCAGCAACCACACGGTGGCTCACAACCATCTATAGGGAGATTTGATTCACTCCTCAGGCAGGCAGATGTATATGTAGCAGAGCACTCATACATTAAATTTAAAAACAAAATATCAAAAGCTTAAGCAACAAAAGCAAAATTAGAGCAACTGTGCCCAAGCTCCTGTGCACAAGCTCCTGTGCAGCCAACAATCAACCCTGAAAGGCAGCCTGTGCAACCAGAAGAAAGGGGCCAGCATCCGCAAGAATGGTGAATTCAACAGGTAGAGTTCTTAGTTATGCAAGATGAAAAGGCTCCAGTCTAGTTTGCATCCACAGGGAGGCAGCAACAGTGTCCACTGGCCTGACCCTCCCAACACTCCTGGAGACTGATCCACCAACCAAGGAATACACATGGAGGACCCATGGTGCTGGCCACGTATGTGGCAGAGGAGGTTCTTATTAGCCATCAGGGGGAGGAGAGGCCCTTGGGCCTGAGAGTGTTAGATCCCCCAGTAGAGGAGAATGCAAAGGAGGGAAGACGAGAGTGTATGGGTGGGTGGGTGGGGGAATACCCCCATGTGGCAGGGAGAGGGGAGAGGAAATGGAGAGATTCCAAAGAGGAGATCTGGAAAGGGGGAAACATTTGAAATGTAAATAAAGTAGGAAAAAAAAAAAAAAAAGAAAATGAAAACATGATTCATAAAAAATGAAAAAAAAAAAGAAAGAAAAAGCTCTTATCTACTGGGCACAGAGTTAAAGACACTGATATTAAAAATTAAGAGGGCTCAATGAGTAAAGTGCAAGTAAGAGGGTATGAATTCAGATCCCCAACACCCACAGAAAAGCCAGGTGTAGTGATGTGTGCCTATAATCTCAGTGCAGGTGCATGCCTGGGCTCAGGTCAGGCAGTGTAGCAGCAATGGCAAGCTCGAGGTTTAGTGAAAGACCTTGTCTCAAAAATAAGGCAGTGAAGCAAATAAAGACATCTGAAACTCAACCTCTGTCCTCCACAAGTGCCTACATGGATGACAGCACCCCACACACACACATCACACACACACGCACACACACAAGCAATCACATGTTGTTTTTAGTATAGATTAAAACTAATTAATTTTCAAGAGATAAATAACAGGCATAAATTGCTTGATTAAACAAATCAAAACAGTAAAGTTAGGAGTTTTACATACAAATATATACACCCTGGTTTTAGTGCATACTGTGTGTTCCCAGTGCAGGAAATCTGCCATCTATCAGTACATATCTCTAGATTCTTCTCTTTCATTTGTTTATACACCCCCCCTCACTCCGGCCCAAAGATTGATTGATTGATTATATGTAAGTACACTGTCGCTCTCTTCAGACACACCAGAAGAGGATATCAGATCTCATTACAGATGGTGTGGTTGCTGGGAACTGAACTCAGGATCTCTGGAAGAGCAGTCAGTGCTCTTAACCGCTGACCCATCTGTCTAGCTTCTCATTTGTTTATACTTAACTGGAGAAATTCTATTAATTTTCTTATGAACTATCTCTTGGTTCTCTTTCCCCCTTCTGCTCACTGTCCTACTTCAAACTATTACCCGCATCTCTTTGAATATGTGTATCTCTCTGCAAATCCATTTTAAATCATTCCCATAAGTACTTTTTCTAAAATGCAAATCTCTATTATCACACTCTCCCTTATTTGCAAAAGTGACTGCTTCTTGGCACACAGTAAAACTTCGAAAAACTGATCCTAGCTCTTCAGGTGCTTGGGGATTCATTTGATGGGTGCATCATAAAATATATCCAATTCCCTTAACTCACAAGGCTCTTCTGTTAGCAAGTAAGAACAGGAAGTGCAGCCTGGTCCCACAAAAGCTTTACCTAGGAGACAAGGTAGCCAGCTGCGGTCATTCTTTAGAGAGCTGATGGAAGTTCAAGAACTCTGCCTTATTTACTGTCACCCTGTTACACGTGCCTGGTGCTCCAGTTCCACTGAATGTCCTTGCGATTCTGTAAGGATCTGCCTGTGGTCAACCGTGCTTAGCTTCTTAACACACCTACTTCTTCCTTCCCCTTCAAAAATCAGTTCAAAAGCACCTAAAGGAACCATTCCCTGAATATTTCCAGCCTCCAAAAAGAAGAGAAGCTTCCCTGGGCATCTTCTTTTAGCTCTCATTGTACTTTGGTGTCCTCTGTCATTAGACTGAGCCCATAGTACACAGATCAGCAGAGTAGGAATTTGGTAGATACCTATGAGACAGAGGAATATTACCCCTATTTTACGACTAAGAACATGAGCAATAAGTGATTCTTGCTCATTTCTGGCAGGCTAAGTTACCTATAACTTTAAGTGATGGATCAAAGTGGGAGAATAGCTTTTTGTACGGTTTCGAATCACAACTGAGTTTGAAAATTTAGGAAGGATTGAGAGATCATAAGAAGAGCTTGAATCCATTAACTCCAACAGTAAAAACTTTAAAAGTAGGGAATGGAGACAATGCTCTTTCAGAGGACCCAGCACCCACATGGCAGCTCTAACTGTCTGTAATTTCAAAATCTGGCACCCTCACCTAGATATGCTTGCAGGTAAAACAACAATGCAAATTAATGTTCTTATTAATTTTTTTTTTTTTTAAAAAAATAGACCTTAAAAGTGTTTTCACATTCAGACTATAAAAGCAGTTTTACAGAAGTGAAAGCAAAGATGGCAGAGGAGAGGGCTAAGGTAAATAGCTACAGGAGCATTTACATTACCAAGCTTCTAGAACACATTAAGAGAGTGGGTATAGGACTCACCTGGACTGGCCCAATGCTCTTGTTCCGGCCTCCAGGCATGCCATCTTCTCTGATAGCTAAAAGGAAACATAATACACTTAGAAGCACACTCAAGGTTGTTTATGAAGAAAATGAAAACTTATCTCTCTGTACCTTCTAGGCCAGCTTACATAGTGAGTTCTAGGCCAGCCAGAGCCATACAGTGAGACTGTTTCAAAGCCACCAACCAACCAACCAACCAACCAACCATCTAACCAACCAACCATACATACACGTAACCTTACCTGGCTAAAAGTAAAATATAGTAAGAGTGAAACTAAGATTAAAACACAGGCTTTTCTGGACCCATAATGTACTTTATTACCGTAAGTTGCCTCATAAACAGCAGATACTTTTGTGTCCTCATGGCACTAGATGTATACTGTATATACTGTACACATTCAAGATACTCAGCAAAAATGGTGACACTGTTAACAAGTCCCAGTTACAAATATTCCTCAAGAATACGGCACATCTCAAGACTGAAGAACATTATAGTGGGAGAAGTGAACATCACCTGCATTTTAATATAAAATATATTTCATTCTCTTCCTAAGTTTAATTTAAAGGGGAAGGTTCTTAGTTCTATCTATCTATCTATCTATCTTATATATTATATTTATTTTGTGTTTCAGGGACTTGAACCCAACAGTTCATACATGCTAAGAAGCACTCTGCTATCCAGGTAGATGCCCAACCCTGGAGAACATGGCTTTTAATTTTTAGTTTTTATTAATTGGAACATTGGCCTCACTAATTCCCCCTTACAAAAGCAGGAAGTTGAAGCTAAAGGAACTTAAACACACACACACACACACACACACACACACACACACACACACACACACACGCCTGGTGTCCACGGAGGTCAGAAGAGGCATCAGATCCTCAGGAACCAGAGTTACAGATGGCTGTGATTCATCATGTGGATACTGGGAACTACCTGAGTCCTCTGCAAGGGCAGCATGTGCTCTTAACCACTGAGCTGTTTATGCAGCCCCCAAATGATATGTAGGTGGGGGTTTGTTGTCATTGTTTTATGAATATGGGGGTTTTACGTGCATGTATGTCTGTGCACTAAGTATAACCTGGTGCCTGGGGAGGCTGGCAAAGGGTGCTAGACACCCTGGGACCAGAGTTTCAGACAAACAAAATAAAATCAACAACCATTATTACTATTATTATCATCATTGTTTTTTATTAATCAATCAATCAATCAATTATTTATTTAAAAATGTAAAGATAGTCTTTTGTAATACAGATAGGCTGTGAACTTGCTTTGTGGACCAGGCTGGCCTCAAACTCCTAGAGATCTGCCTGTCTCTGCCTTCCCAGTGCTGGGACTAACCTTCTGTATAGTTAGTGTGAGCTCTGGCTGACCTGGAACTCCTTTTTGCCATCCCCCTATGTACTGCGTTATAGTCACGGCATGTATCACTACGCCTTGCATTAATTAATAGAGGTTCTTAATATAGGGGCACAACACAGGGGAAGCTTCAAAAAAGACAGCTTTTGAACTGAATCTTACAGGAGGATTTAGGAAGGTAGAAAAAGATTGCTTCAAATTCAATAAAGAGTGAACGGAAAGGCTCAACAGGAGGTAGTGGTGCTCTCCCTTAATCCCAGCACTTGGGAGGATCTCTAGGAGTTTGAGGGCAACCTGGTCTACAAAGTAAGCTCAAGGACAGCCAAGGGTACAAAGAGAGACATCCAATCTTGAGAGAGGGGGTGGGTGGGTGAGGAGTGTACTAAAAAGCTCAAAGCCTGATCGTTCAGGGAACTTCCAAATGGTTAAATCAAGTGAAGGCACCCAGGGAGGATGGGTTATAGGTGGGAAGAATAGTGAGATACGGGCAGATCCTAGGAAGCCAAGGCTGTCAGGTCATGTGGATCATAGCTGATGAGTCTGAAGACAGGCAGCAGTGCAGGGCAGTGATAGGGTCCGCTGCAGCATTTCTGAAAAACTGTGACGAGGGCTTGAAGGAAGAAGTGTTAACAACAACAACCAAGGGTAAACTATCACTCCATGTGAAACTTAGTCTGGCTTGGGGTAGGGGTGTTGCCTCAAAAAGTGAGAGCTCCAAATACGACAGTTTCTGTATTAATGAAAGGCTAAAAGGAGTTACATTTTCTTTCAAGTAGACATTCTTGGTGTGTCACAAAGGTTACACACTTCTGAACAGACAAGTATGGGTCTAAATCCTGCCTGTTCTGTATAATTGTGGTCAAGTTCCTTCATGTCTATGAATCTAGGTTATCAACAACAAAGGGAATACTGGTTCTTGTCATCTTATATCCAACAATGTGGCTTAAAAAATGTGGCTAAAAGCTGGTAGATAAAGTAGGCTCATAGTAACTATTCCTTCTCAGTCTCTTTACTATGGACTCAGGGGTTAAATAAATAAACCAAGATTCCTTTTTCAACTCTGCAAGAGTATTAATACTGTCATGTGTATAAGGAACAATATACTCTACTGAATTTGGAGAACATACACAGCCTATATTGAAACTAAATGTACACTAACTGTTGCCCAGAATCCCTCTTTCAACCTACCTTCAAAGTTTAAAAATCTTTCAAATACTTTCCTCATCTTTCAGGGTCAATGGCAATACTGAAACACTCCCAATTTCAAGACTGACATGTCCCATGTTTTATTTACCTCTAATTCCCAGCTACAGAAGGAAGGCTCATCATTGGCAGATGAGACTGTGGACATCCTTCAGAAGATGTCTCCCACTCACTGTTCTGAAGGTGAGGAAGGACTTTGCAAACCTTACTCTAGTTTAACAGACCATTCATCTCAGATTTTAAAAACTGCACGATACTACGTGTTAAAATACTATTATCTTGGGCAAAACCCAAGATTAGTCCACTGTCACTGAGACTCAGAGAAATGAACAACAGAAATTTAGAAACTCAACAGCAGAATCAGCCCTAGAGTCTAGGCTTCTCCCTGGTTTTACTTCTTATACTACAGATGTCTTAGAGGAGAAGTATAAGACTTTTACATGGCATATAAACTCTTAACTATACATTTATTCTATTGTGTATTAAAATACTTAGCTGTAGTGGCTCATGCCTTTAATCCCAGCACTCAGGAGGCAGAAACAGGCAGATCTCTAAGTTCAAGGCTAGCCTTGTCTACAGAATGAGTTCTAGGATAGCTATGACTACTTATAGAAATCCTGTCCTGAACACCATCCCACTCAAAAAAAGCTGATTTAAAGCTGGTTTAAAGAACACAAAGTTAACAATAATATTCATTAATCAGAGATAGTAAAATCTGTCAAGATAGCATGACAATGCTTCATGCCTTTGTTAAAATAAAACCTATTTCAAAGCCTATAATACACTGTCAGACAATCTTTCATTAGATCTTCACAACTCCCCATGCATTTCTCAGATGAGGCAACCAGGCAGACACCTGCTCAGAGCTGCACAGGAAGAATGAGAGCTGGCACGTCAATCTAAGTCTCCTAATGATGAAGTGCTTGTTCTTATTCTTTATTTGGTTACTTTTTTCCTTACAGTTTGTTGGAACAGGGTCTCATGTAGCCCAAACTTGCCTCAAGCTAACTGTAGCTGAGGCTAACCCTGAATTCCCAATCATGCCAGCACACAGAACTCAATGTTACAGGAGAGCCTCTCCTGAGGTTCCAGTCCTAGCCTATGAAAACAGAGCTGCATTGTTTCTTTATCTGTGAAGAAGGAGCAGGTACACGTTTCCAACACTGGACCTCACATGTCTGTCATTCCTCAACCAGAAAATGGAAACACATGAAGACACAACCTATACCAAATCTCTTTTCAAAACCTGTTGGTGACTTTCTCTAGTCTAGGGGCTAAGTCTAAGCTTGTCAGATTGTCAAGATCCTCTGTGATCTGTTTCCTGGGAGATTTCCAATAGTTTTTTCTTACCATAAATGGGACATCTTTATCTACAGAGCCCTTTATACAAGTGACATCATTTCACTCTACTAGTTCAAGTTAATACCAGAAATAGTGCAACAAATATATCAAATGCTTTTGATAGGTTTGATATACACTAAGGATGTAGCATCACTTTTATGACATTCCTGCCCAAAATATGTAACCTGAATCTAATGGTGAAGGAACTAACAAACCCAAATTGAAGGCTAATCTATAAAATAAACCACCTACTTGCTTTAAAAATTAACAATGTTAGCCCGGCAGTTGTGGTGCACGCCTTTAATCCCAGCACTCGGGAAGCAGAGGCAGGTGGATTTCTGAGTTCGAGGCCAGCCTGCTCTACAGAGTGAGTTCCAGGACAGCCAGGGCTACACAGAGAAACCCTGTCTCAAAAACAAAACAAAAGAAAACAAAAATTAACAATGTTATTAAAGACAAAGAAAATGAATAACTATTTTGAATTAAAGGCCATAATAAGAGACATAAAAACAAAATATAGGGGGCTGAAGAGATGGCTCAGTGGTTAAGAGCACTGGCTGTTCTTCCAGAGGTCCTGAGTTCAATTCTCAGCAACCACATGGTGGCTCACAACCATCTGTAATGGGATTTGATTCCCTCTTCTGGTGTGTATAAAGACAGGACACTCATATACATAAAATCAATCAGTTAATCAATCTTTTTTAAAAAAATACAATGTGTGATCCTAGACTGGCTTTTAGGTCAGAAAAAAACTTAGAATTGTTACACACAAAAAAGTAACAAATCAAAATTACTTTTTATATTAAAATGTTATATTTATTATATGAGAATGTGTGTGCGCATGTAGGTATGCATGTGCCATGGTATGCATATGAAGGTCAGAGGACAACTTGTGGGAGTTGGTTCTCTCCTACATGTGGGATCTGGGAATTGAATATATGTCATCAGGTTTGGCAGCAAGTGCTTTTACCCACTTAACTATCTCGACAGCACCCACCCCCCCCTTTAAAACATTTTAAGGTAAGGTCACATTTACAGAATAGCAAAACAGTATGGCTAGTTTCGACATGCTCTATACCTAGGTTTTCCCTTTTGTCAATCCCCTGTATAGCCATACACTATTCATCCATACTGAGAAATTAATTTTGGTACAATACTATTAGCAAAAGTAAAATTGTTCTTAGCATTTCTTCAGTTTCCTACTGATGTCTTCTTCTCTGTCCAGAAGCCAAACCAGAATCCAACACAGCATTTAGAAATGTTTCTATATTGTTTTCTCCAATTTATAACGACTTTTCAGGCTTTGTCTTCATAACCTTGACACTTTCCAATAGCATTTCCTACAATGTTATTTTGAAAAAAAAAGCCCTCCAATACGGGCTCTTAAGTTTTCTCAGGAGTAGTCTGATAATGAACCTCATGCTCATTCTGCGTCTCTCTCCTGGGGTCTGTCTGTCCCTACACTCTCACCTCTGTGTGTGTGCCTGAACTTTTCTCAGCATCATCTTACCAGGATAAACAATGACACCGCGTTTACTGGTGATTCTAACTATGCTAGGTAGTCTTATATCAACTGAACACAGGCTAGAGTCATCTGAAAGGCTGGAGTCTCAATTGAGAAAATGCCTCCATAGGATCAGGCTGTAGGCAAGACTTTATAACATTTTATTTTCTTTTAAAGAACTTTTATCAGATTTTCTTTATTTTGTATGTATGAGTGCTTTGCCTGCATACATGTTTATGCACCACATAAGGAAGTAGTAAGCCTCTATGTGGGTGCTGGGAATCGAACCCCAGTCCTCTGCAAGAAAAACAAGTGCCTTTAATCACTGAGCCAACTTTCCAGGCCAGGGGTGGGAGTGGGTGCTTGTTTGTTTTATTTTCTTGTTTTTTTCAAGACAGAGTTTCTCTGCATAGCCTTGGTTATCCTGGAACTCTGTAGACTAGACCATCCTTGACCTCATATAGTTCCTGCTACTTCTGCCTCCCAAGTGCTGGAATAAAAGGTGTGTGCCACCTCCACCCTGTATATAGCACTTTCTTAATTAGTGATTGAGAGGGATAGGGCCCAGGCTTCATTGTTGGTGAGGACATCCCTGGGTAGATGGTCCTGGATTTCATAAAAAAGCAGCCATGAAGCAAGCCATGAAGAGTAAGCTGTGAGCAAGCCAGTAAACAGCACCACTCTATGGTCTCTGCACCAGCTCCTGCCTCCAGGTTCCTGCTCCAACTTCCTTCGATGAATGAATAGTGGTATCCTCTGCAATTTGGTTTGTGGTCATGGTGTTTCACCATAGCAATAGTAACCTTGACTAAGACACCAACCTTCATTACACTCTGGCTAAAGTAAAGTCTCCTTGGAAACAATTTCCCCTTTCTAGTTATTATTTTTAGACTTCACTTTTGTTTAAACCAATGCTCATTTCTTTTCTTTTTTTTTTTTTGGTTTTTCGAGACAGGGTTTCTCTGTGTAGCCCTGGTTGTCCTGGAACTCACTCTGTAGATCAGGCTGGCCTCGAACTCAGAAATCTGCTTGCCTCTGCCTCCCAAGTGCTGGGATTAAAGGCGTGTGCCACCACTGCCTGGCTCAATGTTCATTTCTGTTGGACTCCGTTCAGTGGATTTGGCTGCAAGTCAGTACTATTGTGTTACGTGTCTAATGGTGATATGTATTTCCATCATGGATACTGAAATTATTTTATAAGGAAGAAAGGTCACTTGTGCTCATCCAATTAGTTATTTCTATTAGTATGAACATGCACATACTTATTCCTGAGCCCACAGACAAATCTAGAGATAGTCTATTACCAGGTTAGAACCACTGTGGTTCCTGGAAGCTCTCAGGTTGAGTTCTGTGCCCTTCCACTGTGCCCTGTGTGCTCTGCTTACTCACACAATCCCACATACTGTCTTTCTTTCTTATTTATTACATTTGTGGGTTCCTGTGGAGGTCAGAAAAAGGCCTGAATCTCCCAGAGATTGACCTGAAGGTGACTGTGAGCTACCCGACACGAGTGCTGGGATCCAGACTTGGGACCTCTGCAAAAGCAAAAGCAGCAAATGCTCCTAACCATTAAGCCATTCTACAGCCCCCTCCCACCCCGTTCTCTCCAAGCTCCTCCTATTTTCAGGCACTCTAAAACTCTCCAGGCTTCTGTTTTTCTTGTTCTAGCCCTGCATCCAACCAGTTTTCCATGGAAACCTCACTCTTTTTATTGGCACTTTAAACAAGATCTGGGTGCTCTCGTTCAGGCTTTCTCTTTCTCTCTCTCTCTCTCTCTCTCTCTCTCTCTCTCTCTCTCTCTCTCCTCTCTATGTGTGTACACGCAGTGTAGCTTCATTCAGTGGTTAGAGTTTAGAAATACATGTACGTTCACTCACTCACCCACTCACTCGCTCTACCTACCTACCTAATCATTCATCCACCCAGCCATCATTCCCACATTGATGATTCTGACCCAAATTTTCATTCTAGCCTTTCTTGATTGATGACTCTTTCTCAAATATAGTGTATTCATTTGCTTGTTCAACTACAGTATTCAATTAGAGACAGGATTCTTTACATACAACCTTGAGAGAAGCAATTCTATAAACCAGAGTGCTTTGTTTGTATACAATTGTTTTGTCCTTACCATTACAACGTGTAGTTAAAACACTGTTTCCAAGGCCAGCTCCCTCCCTCCCTCCCACCTCAGTGTGGTTATGTGATTCATTTTAATACCAGTTGCATCCTCACAGTGTTGACTACATCTCTCCACCGCAACACATTTGGTTTGACTAACTTTTTATATCCATTAATATTCACTTTTTTGTAATATGCAGTTCTATGACTTTTGAAAAATGAATAAAATTATGCATCACCAGCCATGAAAGTTTCAGAGTATTTTTTACTTCCAAAATAGTCCCATGCACATGTAATTTAGTCCTGCTTTCTCAAGACCAACCAGAAGGTGGCAGTTTCCCTCAGCAGCCTTCACTAGGCTACTAAACCGGCCTCTGGGAAGACAAACAGGCAACTGTTGATGTCCATGTGTGTCACAGTCTCTGGGCTGTATGTAGCTTACGGTTTTCAGAGATGTTCTGTTGTCAAGAAGGTATCTCCTATAACCGTGAGGCTTGAGGTATTTAGCACTCACAGGCCCTGGGTAATGAAGGAAGGTGAGAAAAGTGGAGTATAAAGCCAAATCAGGGTGAGGCTAGAAAGACAGAACCGACCAGGATTTCTGTATGAGACAAGTTAATAGTAGGGGAGATAATGGGCTTCCTGGTGGAAGAAGGAACTTGAGCACATGTGGAATGGCATAACAGTTGGCCCTGAGACCTTCCTCTCGACAGAGAAGTTACAAAGATAGGCAAGGAACAATCTTGGCAACACTTCAAATGCCCTACTATGGTGTTTGCTTAACATACAGCCAACACACATATTCTAATACACAAATAGCTATGCCACACAGATTTGTGGGACAGTATATTGCCTCTGTGATTAGGCATAGCTCTGCTTAATAACATTACAACTTCAAAATGATTAAATATCATCATAATCATAATTAAGCTAAGTATTACTAAGTGATTTTCTGCCCTTAAGCTGCATGTGTAAACTGGGAGTAAGAATCAATAGGATTAGTGTGTGTATCCAACAGATGATGAATGCAAAGTACAAAACAACTTACAGCTCATGTAAGTGCTCAATAAATATTAGTTCTATCAATAAACTGTAAGATAAAACATTATCTAAGTGTTCTTCAATAACTTTTACCTTTCTTTTTTTGTTCCTTT
>JADRCH010000067.1:18083980-18094401 GCA_019843965.1 Rhynchomys soricoides | reverse complement strand
GAAGGTCAGAGGACAACTGTCAGGAGTTGGTTTGTTCCTTCTAGCATATGGGTTGCAGTGACTGCACTCAGGTTACCGGGCTTGGTGGCAGGACTCTTTCCAAAACACCCTTTTTTCTTACCTATAACTTTTCTCATTTCCAGTTTGGTTTTTCATCATTTCTATTCTTTTTCATCTGCTTCTTTTTTTGGAGACAGGGTTTCTCCATGAAGGTAACCCTGGCTGTCATGAACTTTCTCTGTAGACCAGGTTGGCCTTGAACTCAGAGATCCACCTGCCTCTGCTTCCTGAGTACTGGGATTAAAGGTGTGCGCCACCACTCCTCGGGTTTTCATCATTTCTGACTCCTTAATGGCTCAGTGGTTATAAGCAGAGGACCTGGGTTCAGTTCCCACCACCTACATGGGTGTCCTCACATATGTCTGTAACTCCAGTTCCACAGGATCTGATGCCTTTTCTGATCTCACAGATTCCTTCCTATGCATACATGAAGCACACATATACACTCAGGTACACATATACCATGAAATTAAATAAATAAATTTAAAAATGTTATTTATTTGTGTGGGGCACATACATGTCAAGGTGCTGCTGTGGAGACAAGAGGACAACTATATAGGTCCTATGGGTAAAAGTCAGGAGAAGAGTCCTGGTGTCAAGCACCTTTACCGACTGAGCCATCTTGCCATCCCAGTATTTTTTTAAAAAGACCAAAAAAAAAACCATTGCATTTTATGTGCTGTTTTTCAATAGTTCAGGCATTAAACTTCCTCTTGTTTGGATTATGTTCTCCTACATACAGGGGAGATGTTTTCTTCTTGCCATTTTGTTTTATTTTATTTTATTTATTTTTATTTTTAATTTTTTTGATATTTACTTTATTTACCTTTCAAATGTTTTCCCCTTTCCAGGTCTCCCCTTCGGAAACCCCCTATCCTGTCCCCCCTCCCCCTACCTCTATAAGGGTGCTCCCTCACCCACCTACCCACTCCCGTCTTCCTTCCA
This sequence comes from Rhynchomys soricoides, assembly GCA_019843965.1. Classification (NCBI taxonomy): domain Eukaryota; kingdom Metazoa; phylum Chordata; class Mammalia; order Rodentia; family Muridae; genus Rhynchomys; species Rhynchomys soricoides. The sequence goes on along the minus strand of JADRCH010000067.1, from coordinate 18,093,396 downwards.
AGCATTCCCCTACACTGGGGCATCTAACACCCCAAGGCCCAAGGTCTTCTCCTCCTCCTGATGTCTAACAAGGCCCTCCTTTGCTACATATGTGGCCAGCACCATGGGTCCCTCCATGTGTATTCTTTGGTGGTCCATTCTCCGGGAGCTACAGTCAGTTGACACTGTTGCTCCCTCCATGGGGCTGCAAACCCCCTCAGTTCCTTCAGTCCCTTCTCCAACTCCTCCATCTGGGACCCCATGCTCAGTCCAATGGTTGGCTGCAAGCATCTGACTCTGTATTTGTCAGGCTCTGCCTGAGCCTCTCAGGAGACAGCTTATCATGCTCCCATCAGCAAGCACTTCCCAGCACCCACAATAACATCTGGGTTTGGTGGCTATATATGGGATGTATTCCCAGGTGGGGCAGTCTCTGGATGGCCTTTCCTTCAGTCTCAGCTCCACACTTTGTCTCAATATTTCCTCATATGAGTGTTTTGTTCACCCTTCTAAGAAACTCTGAAGCATCCACATTTTGGTCCTCCTTCTTCTTAGGCTTCATATGGTCTGTGAATTGAATCTTGGGTATTCTGAACTTTTGGGCTAATATCCAATTATCAGTGAGTACATACTATGTTTGTTCTTTTGTGACCGAGTTACCTCAGTCAGGATGATATATTCAAATTCCATCCATTTGCCTGAGAATTTGATGAACTCGTTGTTTTTAATAGCTGAGTAGTATTCCATTGTGTAAATGTACCATATTTTTTCTATCCATTCCTTGGTTGAGGGACATCTGGGTTGTTTTCCAGTTTCTGGCTATTATAAATATGGCTGTTATGAACATAGTGGAACATGTGTACTTATTACATGTTGGAGCGTTTTCTGGGTATATGCCCAGGAGTGGTATAGCTGGGTCCTCAGGTAGAACTATGTCCAATTTTCTGAGGATCCTCCAAACTGATTTCCAGAGTGGCTAAACCAGCTTGCAATCCCACCAGCAATGGAGGAGTGTTCCTCTTTCTCCACAGCCTTGCTAACATCTGCTGTCACACGAGTTTTTGATCTTAGCCATTCTGACTGGTGTGAGGTGGAATCTCAGGGTTGTTTTGATTTGCATTTCCCTGATCACTAAGGATGTTGAATATTCCTTTGGGTGCTTCTCAGCCCTTCGAGTTTCCTCAGTTGAGAATCTTTGTTTAGCTCTGTTCCCCATTTTTTGATACAGTTATTTGGTTCTCTGGAGTCTAACTTCTTCAGTTCTTTGTATACATTGGATATTAGCCCTCTATTGGACGTAGGATTAGTAAAGATCTTTTCCCAATTTGTTGGTTGCCATTTTGTCCTATTGACAGTGTCCATTGCCTTACAGAAGCTTCGCAATTTTATGAGGTCCCATTTGTCGATTCTTGATCTGAGAGCATAAACCATTGGTGTTCTGTTCAGAAAAATTTCCCCTGTGCCCATACGTTTGTGGCTTTCCTCCACTTTCTCTTCTATTAGATTCAGTGTATCTGGTTTTATGTGGAGGTCCTTGATCCACTTGGGCTTGAGCTTTGTGCAGGGAGATAGGAATGGATTGATTTGCATTCTTCTACATGTTGACTGCCAGTTGAGCCAGCACCATTTGTTGAAAATGCTGTCTTTTTTCCACTGGATGGTTTTAGTTCCTTTGTCAAAGATCAAGTGACCATAGGTGTGTGGGTTCATTTATGGGTCTTCAATTCTATTCCACTGATCTACCTGCCTGTCACTGTACAATTACCATGTAGGTTTTATCACTATTGCTCTATAGTACAGCTTGAAGTCAAGGATGGTGATTCCCCAGAAGTTCTTTTATTGTTGAGAGTAGTTTTCACTATCCTGGGTTTTTTTGTTATTCCAAATGACTTTGAGAATTGCTCTTTGTAACTTGATGAAAAATTGGGTTGGAATTTTGATGAGGATTGCAATGAATCTGTACATATTTGTGTTTCCAAGATCTATCCATTGATGAGAGTGGGGTGTTGAAGTCTCCCACTATTATTGTGTGATGTGCAATGTGTGCTTTGAGCTTTAGTAAACTTTCTTTTATGAATGTGGGTGCCCTTGTACTTGGAGCATAGATGTTCAGAATTGAGAGTTCTTTTTGGTAGATTTTTCCTTTGATGAGGATGAAGTGTCCTTCCTTATCTTTTTTGATGACTTTTGGTTGAAAGTTGATTTTATCCAATGTGAGAATTGCTACTCCAGCTTGTTTCTTGGAACCATTTGCTTGGAAAATTGTTTTCCAGCCCTTTACTCTGAGGTACTGTTTGTCTTTAACACGGAGGTGTGTTTCCTGTATGCAGTAAAATGTTGGGTCCTGTTTATGTATCCAGTCTGTTAGATTAGGTCTTTTTATTGGAGAATTGAGTCCATTGATATTAAGAGATATTAAGGAATAGTGATTGTTGTTTCCTATTATTTTTGATGTTATTTTTATGTTTGTGTAACTATCTTCTTTTAAGTTTGTTGAAAGAAGATTACTTTCTTGCTTTTTCTAGGGTGTTGTTTCCCTCCTTGTGTCGGCATTTTCCATCTATTATCCTTTGTAGAGCTGGATTTGTGAAAAGATATTATGTAAATTTGGTTTTGTCATGGAATATCTTTGTTTCACCATCTATGGTAATTGAGAGTTTTGCTGGGTATAGTAGCCTGGGCTGGCATTTGTGTTCTCTTAGGGTCTATATGACATCTGCCCAGGATCTTCTAGCTTTCATAGTCTCTGAAGAGAAGTCTGGTGTAATTCTGATAGGTCTGCCTTTATATGTTACTTGAACTTTTCCCCTTACTGCTTTTAATATTCTTTCTTTGTTTTGTGCATTAGGTGTTTTGACTATTATGTGACATGAGAAATTTATTTTCTGATCCAATCTATTTGGAGTTCTGTAGGCTTCTTGAATGTTTATGTTCATCTCTTTCTTTAGGTTAGGAAAGTTTTCTTCTATAATTTTGTTGAAGATATTTACTGGCCCTTTAAGTTGGGAATCTTCACTGTCTTCTCTACCTACTATCTTTAGGTTTGGTCTTCTCATTGTGTCCTAGATTTCCAAGATGTTTTGGGTTAGGAGCTTTTTTCATTTTGCATTTTTTTTGACTGTTGTGTTAGTATTTTCTATGGTATCTTCTGCACCTGAGATAATCTCTTCTATCTCTTGTATTGATGCTTGCATCTATGACTCCTAATCTCTTTCCTAGGTTTTCTATCTCCAGGGTTGTCTCCCTTTGTGATTTCTTTATTGTTTCTACTGCCATTTTTAGATCCTGGATGGTTTTGTACATTTCCTTCGCCTGCTTGATTGTGTTTTCCTGTAATTCTTTAAGAGATTTTGTGTTTCCTCTTTAAGGGCTTCTACCTGTTTACCTGTGTTCTCTTGTATTTCTTTAAGGGAGTTATTTATGTCCTTCTTAAAGTCTTCTATCATCATCATGAGAAGTGATTTTAAATCTGAGTTTTGCTTTTCTGGTGTGTTGGGGTATCCAGGGCTTGGTGTGGTGGGAGAATTGGGTTCTGATGATGCCAAGTAGCCTTAGTTTCTCTTGTTTATGTTCTTACCCTTGCCTTTCAACATCTGGTTATCTCTGGTGTTAGTTGGTCTTACTCTCTCTGACTGTGGCTTGTCCTTCCTGCAAGCCTCTGTGTCAGTACTCCTGGGAGACCAGCTCTTTCTGAGAGGAATTTGGGTTTGGAGAGCTGTGGTATAGGGTCAGCTCTGGGGTGCAGACAGAAACCAGAAGGATCCTGTCCCCAGTTGCTCCTTGGTTCCTGTGTCCTGATGGCTCTTCGAGGGTCCATCTTGAGCCAGGAATTTGAACAGAAGTGGTGGTCTTGCCTGTGCTTGAAGGTGTGTCAGTACTCATGGGAGACCAGCTCTCTCCTGGCACTATTTGAGTATGGAGCCCTGTGCCACAGGATCAGCTCCCCAGCTGCAGCAGGAAACCGGAAGGCCACTCCTCCACCTCTGTGTCCTGAGGGTTCCGGGTGGGTCTTATCCCTGCTCACAGGCTTGGCCACACTCCTGGGAGGCTAGCTCTCTCCCGGTGCTATTTGGGTATGGAGCCCAGTGGTCGGTATTTTAAAAAAAATATATATATATTTATTTTAAAATAATTTAAGTTATATGTCTATGCAGGAGATATGTGCATGTGAGAGCAATTGCCCAGGGAGAAAAGAAGAAGGTATCAAATTCGCAGAAGCTAGAGTCATAGTCAGTTCTGAGCAGACACATGGGTGCTGGAACTTTAAAGAACTTTCTTGTAAAGAGTCCTTTACAAGAGCTTTACAAAACAAAACAAAACAAACTAACAAAAAAAGTCCTTTACAAAAACTTTCTAATTGGCTACTTTGCTTTCTCAACTCAATCCTTCAAATCTTATTAGATTCAGTTTAGTCATGGGATCTCAGGCTAATAGCTCCCAGAAAACTTCAATAATAGACCCAGTATCTGAGTATGCTATGGTTGTTGTTGTTGTTGTTTTTTTAAGACAGGGTTTCTCTGTGTAGCTCTGACTGAACTGGAACTCACTCTGTAGACCAGGTTGGTCTCGAACTCAGAGGTCTGCCTGCCTCTGCCTCATGAGTGCTGGGATTAAAGGCTTGCATTGTCACCACCGCCTGGCTGAGTATGCTGCTTTTAGTACACAAAATAACATCAAATCCTACTTCATGCCTTTCCAATTAAACTCCTGTCATTACTTCTTAAAAGTTTGTGGAGTATATAGTGCCTAGTGAAAAACTTTAAGTATAATAGTTGTAGATGAGGGACTGGATGAGGGGTAGGCAGAACACCCTGAGCACCAACTCACCCTTTCTGTTCATGCCCATCTGGAGACACTTGAGCAGGCGGCAGTACTGGCATCTGTTCCTTTGCTTCCGGGACATGACACAGTTCTTGTCACGACTGCACCGATACACCCGTTTGTTGCAAATGCTCCTCTTGAAAAAACCCTTGCAGCCCTCGCAGGAGATGATCCCATAGTGCAAGCCTGTAGCACGGTCCCCACAGATGAGACATGTTCGCTGTTCAGCTCGATCATCTGGAACAGAAACTGAACATGTACAAATCAGCACTGTTAAAACAATGGGGTTAAATTCACAGTTCCTAAAACCTTCAGCCCTGCTCTGGGTAAATCACAAACACCATAACTCTGGCTACCTGAAGTGCCTTCTCCAAATCATCTACCCATTAGCCTATGGGAAAGAGCTACTTTTGTAACTCTGTGCTTTTAATCTAGTAATGCAGTGTTCTTTCTCTGTGTCATTCCTAAAGCAGTGTAAGGAAAATGGGGAAATAAACACTTTATAGTTAAGACCAAAGCTCATAGTAGATATGGTTGAGGAAGAGTTGAGTTCACAACAAAACATGCACCTGAAACCTTGAATGAGTAAATTTATCAAAAAAAAAAAAAATGGATAAAAAATAGTCTGGACAAAGGAATTTATCAGAGAAATGGCATGTTTATAGTAGAAGGGCTCAGACTTTAAATAGTCTCTATATAAGCAAGATCTGTGACACTTTGGGGAAATTTGCTGATCCCAGTACAGGGTAGAAAACATACAAGATGAACTTTGTTGTATTCAAACTAATCATGATGTCATGTCAAAAGGAAAAATGAGACAGTATGAAAATCTTTCACTAGTCTAAGATAAAGCAAACTATGCATCAAAAATAATAATGAGGGCAACAGATAAAGCATTTCACCTAAGGCCAGTGAGGTGGCTCAGGAGGTAAAAGCACAAGTCTTACCTGAGTTCAATCTCCAGATTGGTGGATGGACCAAACCAACTACCAAAAGCTGTCCCTCGTCACCACAAGCACATGGCCCTGTCATACATCTCACACAATATACTTTAAAATTTTCAAATTCAAAAATCAATGGACTTGTTAAGAACATTAAAAATGAAAAGCCTCATGAGTTATCACTGAAGGTTGCCAGGACCTGAATTTGATATTTTAAAAATACGCTAAATAAAGGAAAGGGGAGTGGGATCAAGCATTTAAGCCATGTCTTGTTCCATGTCCCAAGAGTAAGAGAAGGGAGTAAGATGGAAAGGCAGTTTAGAAATCTAAACTATTGAACTTTATGCGCAGTAGAGAATTCCTAGGATTTGGTGAAGAGAGAGACTTATACAATGTGGCGGGAGACAGCTCACCTGAAGGCCCACAGCATAGGAGGCCTTGAGGTAGAGAGAAAGGACGGGAACATTTGGCTTACAAAGCTCTAGAACAGTGGCAGGATAATAAAATCCAGTCCTTAGGCCTCTGGGCTCAAAACTAGGCTTGCCACTTGTTAGCTCTGTCTCTGTGAAAAGAACTAGCAATTTTTGAAGTGTAACTTCCTACCAGCAAGATAAGTGAAGGTGGAGAAGAGGGTGTAACTGGAAGTAACCTCTGCCATGACAAGCTATGTTTTACATGTGGTGCTAGATAGCGCTCTTCAATGTGGGTTTACTAAGAAAGAGTCACACTCCTTTTTAAAGTACCCAAATAATTCACTAAGCTTCACCAAGAAGAGTTCCAAGGAACCATCTAGTGACACAATAAGGTTATTTTAACCTAATATAGAAAAGTCACGATCTGACCATAACCTTATTCTGAAAATTGCTGTTTTGTTCTTTTTTTTTTGACTCAGAATGTCATGTAGCTAAGACTGTCTTTGAAATCCTGATCCATTTGTATACATACATACATACATACATACATACATACATACATACCAACACACATACATACCTACATGCCTCCATACATGTGCTGGGATTATAAGCATGTGCCACTATGACTAGCTGTTTCTAAAATGTTTCTGGTCATTTCTGGTAGCGAACAATAAGCAAAGGTAAAACATTAGCCCCAGTTACACACAGCACACAAGAGTGGGGTGAGACAGCTCATGGCATATAAGCAGTAGCCATGTTAAAGAAGGGCTGTGACGTGGTGAAAAGAAAGCTTAGGAATTAAGGAAAATGAGACAAAACCACACTTTTTTTTTCTGGAAAAAAATCCTACATGTAGCTGTTATACACATAGTCTTTTGTATAGACTTGCAAAACCTTAAGAGCAATCTTAAGAACTTTTCTGTAGTTAAAAATTACTCTATTGTGAAGAACAAATGCTGTTATGTTGAATGTTGCTTTTTCAAACTCCTACTAAGAAGACAGTTAAGAAAAGATCCAGACCTTAGTCAAAGTCTCCATGGACACGTATTAATACTCAGATGTAGAAATGTCAAAGTGAAAAAAGAAAAAGAATAAGAAAAACAACAACAACAAAACCCCAACAACCCTGAAATGCTAAGGCAGCTGATGAAGTGAGTCAGCTAGGAGACTGTAACCTGCCATTGTTTCAGAGCACAACCATGCTGCATTTGCTTAAAGGAATGTATGTATTCATCTTCATCATTTAACAGCAACAAAGAAGCGAGTGTGTCATTAATCTGACAAGAAGGTTACAAATTTTGGCTCTTGTTTCATAAAAGTGACCTGGTTCTTTTAGTTATATCACATCTAACTAAAGTTACTTTGCAGGCAAATTTCAATCAAATTTCAAACGGTAACATCTGGTGCCAAGTCCACTCTAGAAAAGGTATATTTTTGTTTTTAGTTCTGGAATTTGAACCCAGGATCTCCCTTACTTATTTGTTTATTATAGACAGACTTGCTAAGTTAAACAGGCAAGTCTCAGATATGTATGTAATTCTCTGCCTCAGTCTCCCCAGAAGTTGAGATCCTTCACCAGGTCTAGCTCATACACTTTTGAATAAATGTATGAGTGGGTAAACAGTATGACATAGTGAAGTGTTTCAAAATTACAAGGTATAACACATAGCACTGTGATTTTTTAAAAAACTAATAAGTAGAAAATATTGGGTGGAAAATGATGAAAAAGACACCCAATATTGACTTCTGGCCTTTACACATACATATGCACACACTACAAACAAGTAGACATACATAAACCACACACACACACACACACACACACACACACACACAAATGTGTCAAGGGTAGTAAAGATAAAATATTGTCAAATGTATTTCAGTTAAAGCATGTACATTTGTTTGTATGCTTACTGTCTCTGTACACATAAACAGGAGGCAACTAGATCCCAATGAGCAAAGTATAAAGCATTCAATAGTTCAAAAGATACTGACCTGGTATTTAAGACTGAAGCTGGAGCCACACATGGTGGCACATGTCTTTGATCCTAGCATTTGGCAAGTAGAAACAGGTGGATTTTTGAGATTTCAAGTCCTGCCTGTTCTATGTAGAGAATCCCAGGACAGCCAGGATTATATAGAGAGACTCTTCTCAAAACAAACAAAAATACTGGACCTGGGCATAGTGGTATATATCTATAATCCTAGGACTTGGGGGTAACAGAAGTGTCTTGAGTATGACATCAGCCGAGACTACCTAGAGAGTGCTTGTCTCAAAAAACAAGCTTGTCTCAAAACAAACAACAAACAAACAAAACACAGGCACACAAAACATCCAACACGCCTCTCCCTAGCTTTGGAACCATGAGCAAATAACTTACTTCTCTAAGTCTCAATCACTATAAATCACTTATGCAACAACATAGGTGTCTTTTATAAAAATGTTTGGCCAAGAGGATGATTCAGTGGTTAAAAAGCACTATCTGCTCTTACAGAGAACCCAGGTTCAATTGCCAGCATGTACATAGTAGCTCACAAACACCTGTATCTCTAGTTCCAGGGATCCAAAGCCTTTTCTGACCTCCTTGGGCACCAGACATATACATGGTACAGACATACATACATACAGGCTAAACACTCCTTTACACACAAACACACTGATGATGATGTTGTTGTTGTTGTTGTTGCTTGGCCAAGGGAGTCATTAAGAAATACATACTATGTACTAATACATAATATATACTATATATATTATATACATAATATATATACATAATATATACTATTATTATGAAATAACATAATATATATAATACATACTATAATATATTTTCATTTTATTAAGTTAAAAAAACAACTGGTAAGGAAGAAAGAGTTACACAGTATTTAGAGTAGGGGCTGCTGGAATGCCTTTAGATTCTGGAGCTGGGTTGGTGTTTGTTTTATAAATTGTACAACTGCACTGCATTTCATACACTTCTCTCCGAGTGTTCATATTTTATAGTAAAAGTCAAAGCAAAAAAGTTAAATATTCCAGGAATGGAAATGAAACCAACAACGGCAAAAAGTGTGCATATTTGATGAAATGGCATCAGATAACACCAAGCATGGAGATCTTCAGGTGATAAGTCTAGAAAACTAGTTTAGAATGAACTGCAGTGTAGTTTCTGCTGAGAGAGGACTACAGGTCAAAACAGTGTCCTAAGGGGGAGAGCAAGTGTCTCAGCCACCCAGATAACAAGATGTTAAAGAATGGCTG
>JADRCH010000067.1:18011480-18081480 GCA_019843965.1 Rhynchomys soricoides | reverse complement strand
GTGTGTGATAATCATGTCAAGACTGCATGTTGTTTATTTAAACAAAGACAAAAATGTGAAAAAAAGAACTAAGTCCATACTGTCCTACCAACCAACAGGCATCCAAACAAGCAATATGCTCACTTATAATTTGGCTAAGTACAGAAACACTTCTGACTCTCATCCTTTAACTAAGCCCTGCTGTTACTAGACACCATCCCAATCCCCAAGGACATTTTACCCGTTTCAAGGGCTCAGGTTACACAAATTACAACCTGGAAACTCATTTTTATCAAAACCTGTTATTCAAGCTTTGATGAAGGCCAGATTTAGGAAACAGAAGTACAGCTGCTCACTTGACCAAAACTATACTAAGAACCAAAGCAACTGAACATGCCTGGCTAAAGGGTTGTTAAAGCAAAAGGGATCTGTTTTACCTAAATTACCAGTTCCAACTTCTACATCTGCTGCACGTATTAAGCACTGAATCCAGTTTCCTAGGTTGCCATCTTCTAAAATGAAAGCTTCAAGGTGGTATGACACAACTGAAGCTCAAATTCTTATTTAGAAGTAGGGCTTCGCCTCTATTTGCATATCAGTCCTTCTCCACTCGCTACTGTAAAAATCAATTTCATGAGGCCATTTACTGAGCTCTTCAGAGAACCTTTCCAAAACCTCACATCACCTGAGTGAAAACAAGTAAGCATTCCATAAAACGGGTGTGGGCTGACAGGGGTTAAGTGCCAGTGCTCTGGGGCTCAGCAGCTGATTACAGCTCACAACAAGTTACTGCGCATTCATGGAGTACTAGAGGAGGCTGGTGGTCGTTTACATAAGGAAAGGACACATGTTTAAGGAAGTGGACAGCTAAGTACCCTGATCTGATCACCTTACATTCTATACCTGTGTGAAACTGTCACACTGTACCTGTGTGAAACTGTCACACTGTACCCCATAAATATGCAAGCTTTTAAAGTTTTTGGGTTTTGGTTTTTTGTTTCTTTTTTAGTTAGGGTTTTGCTATGTAGCCCAGGCTGGCCCCAAATTTGTTACTTGGGTCACAGGCATGCGTCACAATGAACAGCTAAAAAAAAAATATGCATGGGCTGAAGGTTTGGGATTTGTTTTTAATGACTGATAAATAGAAAATGGAAAAAAGGCAAAAGAAAAGCTGACTGATGCTGTTAAGTACTTAGACCTAAAAGTAAAAGTGACATGAGTCACACAATGCAACTAGCTGAAGCTACAATAATCCAAACAGAAGGTGACACATTTACTCAAAATCCCAAATGAAAACAGAGGCAAGCAAAATCTAGATTATAGTCGATACCTCCCTCCTGTGCTCTGTGTGCTAGGGTCTTTGAATTAGGAGTCTACTGTCAAGGTATGAAGAAACTGTTTTCATGTTTATCTAAAATTAGGTTTTCTAGTTGAGAAAAGGTCTTGCAAATCTGCTGTTTGTTCTACTTGTATTTTTATTGAGAACTTTAAGGATTTCCTGTTCACCTATATTATTAAAAAATATTCAATCTGATGAAATAATATAAAATTCTCTTTTAAAAAGACATACTGATATTTCATTAATTTATAGCCTGAGCACATACACTGTAACTCTAACCACATATTTTTGAAGTTAGAAATACAAAGGAAACATTGATTTACTATTAAATAATTAGTATTTCTTGATTGTAAACATCTTAAATGTATTTACTGAGTCAACACCTCAGTGGGCAGAGAGGTGTGGTGGTGTGAGACGAAGGAAGAAGGAAATTACCCTGAGTACCACAGGGACAAAGCCTTGGGATACAGGTGTGTCACAGGGAATTTCAGCCAGAGAACACAGCACAGACAAAAGATTGCTGGCTACAGCTGTGGTTCAGGAGTTAGTTGTTTAGGGTAGATGAAGATGAGGAGGTGGACTAAGAACACTAAATGGTGATTCAAATCAGCATGGAAAGTCCTGTTGGAAGACTCGGCATGGTGAGAGGGACAGACAGCAGCTTGTGTAGCACATGGCTTCTGAGTCGTCTGTTTAGTTTATACCACGCTTCTGATCTTTAAGAACAGTCCATTACTGCTTCTTTGTGAGACTTGCCTGTAGTGTAAGGTTTACACTGTAGACAAGTGCACAGAAACAGTTACGGTTACTGCTGCTTGGACTGGAAAAGGATACTTAATTGAAGCTAATCCACTGAAACTCTCTGGACCTGAGATTTTGAACTGTAGACAGTTTGCTAGCTTCTTATGAGAGACTGGGTTTGTTTTAGAAAGCCGTTCTTGGCTATGTGGCCGTGATAATGCTCACGAGGAGGGTGGAGCGAGGCAAGGGCGCTCCACCATACTGCTCTAGAACCGGAAGCGGCTGCTGTGTCCTCTGCTCTGCTTTAGTTTCCATCCAGTAACTTTCACTCAGGGCCTGAGTTAATTAAATTTGATCATAATTTTTCTTACATTCAAAATAAATTCCACTATGACAAACTTTCAAGAAATCCTAGCTATATCTAGAGGTCAAAAAGAATATGGAGAGACAGAGAAATGGGTCTCTGAGCACATCTTAAATGTATTCACTGAGTCAACACCTCAGTGGGCAGAGAGGTGTGGTGGTGTGAGACGACCACCAGGAAGGGAAAACACAGATAATACAATATTGGGGGAATCACAGAAAAAAGAATTATACAAAATAAGGGGCAGTACAGAGAAACTAGACAGAGCTGGCCAAGGGACAGAGTTGGAAATGGTGTGTGATTAAGCTGAGCATGGTGGCACATGCCTTTAATCCCAGCACTTTGAAGTCAGAGGCAGGTGGATCTCTGTGAGTTCCAGGCCAGCCCGGTCTACAGAGTGAGTTCTGGGCCAGCCAAGGCTACACCGAGAAACCCTGTCTTGAAAACAAACAAACAAAATTTATAGCGTGAAGATTTCAAGTTTGAACAAGGAAGAGTTCAGTAATGGTCAAAGCTGTGCTATAATGTGAAGTATCGAGAGTCTCATATACAAAATTATACCAGCATTCACTACTTTCTAAAAGCAAGGTACAGACAAACTGGAGAGCTAGGAAGCAACGGGAAGAGTACCATGGACATTACATGAGTGGTAGTCTTTTCTGGGGACTGAGTTGCTCCCTAAGTCCTACGCATTAGACAGTATGAAACACTATAGGTAGTTGTTTCCCCAAGGAATGAGCATGAGAAAGCATCAAAGTAAGGTCCAAAGGATACTGATAGTATTATTCTGGCATGAGAAAGGCCAAATACAACATATGAAATCTAATGGTCTTTGCAATTCAATTGTTTGTAGTTCTGAAATGTTCACAGCCACAAACAGTGCTAAAATTTCTGGATTTCCCAATCCACAGGTAATAAATCTGCAAACAATAAAATAAATAGAAAACCTTGCCCATCTGAAGGGCACCACGGAAGCTGCAATTTCTCTTGAATGGGTAGAATTTCAGTTCTTTGATGCTTAAAGGGGCACCAGAAGGTCATTTACTCCAATCTAAGTAATAAATGCTGGCATATATATCCAAATGAGGTACTATTACTTTATCATTACAGCTCTAACTGAACACACACATGCATTATTTGTATTCTTATGTTGCCGCCAAGGTCTGATCATCTGAGCTCAATCCCAGTGACCCACACGGTGGAAGAAGAGAACCAATTCCCACATGCTGCCCTCTAACTTCTACATGAGTGGCACACACACAACCACAAATAAACAAATATATTAAAAGACTTTAAGTGACTGGTGAACTACACATTCAGGGGGTGTTGAAGTGGTATTGCTAGTTCCACAGTATGGATTCACGGACTCAAGAAAGAGCCTTTGGTTCTCACCGAGCAGTCAAATCGGAAGACAGAATATGTGACAGTGTGCTCATGATTAAACAGCAGCTTGGGAGCTCGGTGATGAATGCAAACAGCCTCCAAGATTTATTCTTGTGATATGGAAAAAGTTATAAAAGCTCTTTTTGGTAAACAGGATGAGAATGTTTTAAAAATGCGTGGCTACATTCAGGATCTATTATGTCAAATCTGGTCAGGATTCTTAAGAAAGTGACAGTGATGGTTAATCTTGAGTGTAAATATATACAGCAGAACTCTGCATGTGTCTATTATTTTTTTTTCCCCCAGAGATTAACAAAAGGAACGGCACATCCTAAATATGGGCAACACTATCCTACCAGCTGGGAAATCCAGATGGAACAGAAGGAAAATGGAGAGCACCAGATGGACAGACATCCTCTTTCCTAGATGCCATGTGAACTACTGTGCTCTGCCACAGCCTTCCTCGAAAGGTGTACTACAGCTGAAACTGAGGACGAGAACAAATCCTTTCTCCTTCAAGCCATATGTCATGTACTTGCTCACAGTAACTCCAAAGTCTTATGAATCCTCTTAGTGAGGTAGTGTGGAAACTACACTCTACACATTCCTAAAACATGTGGCTTCACTTAAAGCAGATCTCAGAAGGGACCTAGGGAGTTGATTACCAAGCTCTCGGCACAGATCCAAGGGCTCTGTGCTGGCCCACTCATTTGTTACCTGGAGTTCAGTTAAACTGTGTGCTTTTTAACAAAATTACATTTTGTTTATTTACATTATATGTGTGTGTACCTGCCTGTGTGGAGGTCAGAAGATAATTTTTGGAGTCAGCCCTCCCTTCACAATGTGGATCTGGAGGCTGGACTCAGGTTATACAGCTTGGCAGCAGCAGATACCTTTACCCACTGAACTATCTTGCCAAACGGTGTGCTTTCATTTAAAGATAGATAGTACACTATTCATTAATTCAACTGATATTTTTCTGGTGACCACTTTGTATTTGGTTTGGGGCTAAGTATTAGGGGTACAGGAAAAAAAAAAAAAGAATCCTTTTATGCCCGGTGATGCATTCTAGTAGAAGCAATAGTTTTAAACATTTAAAAGTGTAGCAAAGTATTAGAAGCATAATGACAGCAACACAACAAGATACAGAAGGCCAGTAAGTACTAAGCCACAGCAGTGTAAAGCAGCATGAGACTGTGTTCCCAGACTGGTGATGTGGTAAGGTCTCCTAAGCAGGAGAACCATGGGCAAACATGGGACAATTGTGGTGGTTTGAATGAGAACAGCCCCGTAAGTTCATGAACTTGAATGCTTAGTCACCAGGGAGTGGAACTGTTTGAAAAAATTTACAAGTTATGGAGTAGGTGTGGCATTCCTGGAGGAAGTGTGTCACGTGGGGTGGGCTTTGCTTCGAGGTTTCAAAAACCCATGGCAGGCCCAGGCTCTCTCTTTCTGTCTGTGGACCAAGATTTAGCTCTCAGCTACTACTTCAGCATCATACTCCCTCCATGATGACAAAGGACTATGCCTCTGAAACTGTAAGCAAGACCCCAATTAAATGCTTCCTTCCTTCCTTCCTTCCTTCCTTCCTTCCTTCCTTCCTTCCTTCCTTTCTTATGAGTTGTCTTGTACTAGAACAATAACTAAGACAACAATATAAAGATACGCTTGGTAGTGTTTGGAGCATAAGTTAGTTTGTGGCAGGATCTCGTGTCCCAAGCTGGTCTCAAACTCCCAAATATTGTTAAGGGTGACTTGAACCGGTTCTCCTGCCTTTACAGCATTAAGGTCATTGGTGATCACATACATTTAACAGTGTGCTAGAGATTAAACCCAGAGCTTCCAACATGCTAGCTGAGCAGTCTACCAACAGAGCTACATCTCCATCTCCCCTCAGAGGTTCATCACTTCAAGAGATGTGACTGAGATTTAGGTAGAGTGTATGATAGCCTCACTTACCACTGGGATACACTGCCAGGTTCTTTGGTGGGAGAGGTGCATGTTAAGAGGCTCTAAGGAGTTATATTCTCTGCACAGAGGCCATCTGTCCTGGGAGAATGTTCTACACAGAAATGAGATAGGTCTATTGTGCCCAGCCACAACTTCTAAGTGTGAAAGAGAAAATGCAGTCTTTATAGTTATCTAAGTTTTTTTCACTAGTTAAAAGTTTCTTTTCTTTTCTTCCTTTTTTTTTGGAGGGGGGCAATGCTTGCTTTACTGAAATCATTGTATTTTTATTTGTATCTGTTTTGTGAGAGTTGATGATCTAGTAACTAAAGTATCACGGTTCTTTTGGATAGAGACTTTAAGGTTCTTTTGGTTTGAATTTCATTTTATGGTCAATACTCAGAAAAACAGAGTTTTGCAGAGACAGAGAAGGAGAGGAGCCTACGGTCTGTGCACCAGTCACCACCACAGTCAAGATACAGGATAGTTCCTTAATTCCGAGCCCCCCCTCACTGTCTTCCTTCCCATCTGTACAGCCACTTTACTCTCAGTCTCTGCCATCTCCCGATCTGTTCTGTTATTCTGGTATTATACAGAACATCATACAGATGTACATTTTTTAAAAAAAAAATATGAGTCGACAGTTTATCTTTTTTATTTTTATTTTGCAATGAGCTGTATCAAATCCATGGACTAATGCATATTCCTAAAACCAGGGTTTGTTTGTTTTTCAGAGCTGAGCAGTATTTCATCCCATGTGGGAGAAGTGTAGAATTAAGTGAGGCCAGATTACTAGTCTGCAGCTTAGTCACAGCTTTCGTTTTATGTTCTGGAAATAGTGATTAGAACGTTTAAGCAAAAGCATTCAAAGACCCTTTGACGATACTGCAGATGATGATACTGGAGAGTAAACTACAGAGAACCTATGAGGAGCCCACAGCAGGTCCTCTAAGTGACAAAGTAAGCTCGAGCTAGATGGTTAGAGGATACCGTGTGTAGATTTGAGATCTATTTTGGTGAGAGAGTTGACAGCGCTAGATGATGGAATATAAAAGAAAGCAAAGGAATTAAGGGATGACTCCCAGATTTTAGTTTTTAACAATTAAAGGATTTTGAGTGTTCATCAAGATAAGGGAGATCACTCAGGAAACAGGCTGACGTGAGGTATACAAACGGAGGCTAGCGTGCTGTTTGACACTGATAAGCTTTCGGTGCCCGTCAGAACGCTAAAAATTAAGACAGTTAGACACAAAAGTCTGAAGCTCAAGGAAGGCTCCTGTTTAAAGATGTACTTTGTTTAGCAGCTACAATATAGATGAAAGACCAAAGTCAACAAAAGAGAAAACACTAGCTGAGAAGAGGTTCAAGGACTAACTCCTGGAAACACACCAACATTTAAAAGTCTCAAAAGAGACTGAGAAACCGTTGGTCTGAAAAAATGTTTTAATCAGGGGAGGGTAGCTCAGTTGGCAGAATGCTTGCTTCGCATGAATGAAACCTTAGGCTCTATCCCCAGTACCACATAAAACTGGTATGACAGGCAGAGGAAAGAGGATCCTAACTTCATGATAACTCTTCTCTGTAGGGAGTCTGAGGCCAGCTTGAGCTACAGCACCCTATCTTGGGTGGGAGAAGGTGTTAGGAAGAGTTGTGTACTGGAAGTCAAGGGGAAAGTACCTCAAAAAGGAGAGACAATTTAAGACCAAACACTCATACTTGGAGAACAGAAATTCAAGACCAGTCCAGGCTACTTAGTAAAATCAAGACAAGTTTGGTAGTAAGGCTTTGTGTCAAAGTAACAAAGTAAAAATAGGACTGAGGATACAGCTAGGTAGTAGAACACTTGTCTAGCATGTTCAAGGCCCTGGGTTCAAACAAAAACAAACACCAGGCAGAAGGGAGATTCAGATTTTGGCCATTTTCTTTCATCTACTAGCAAACAGTGTATCTACTAGCTTTCACAGTATAAGACCACATGGGTAGATCCAGGAATGATCAAGTTAGTATTTGTCTTCCTAAACATTATTTTAATGATTCCAATGTGAAGCTATATAGAAATTCTGAGGGCCCATCTATATTCAGTTCTAATTCCTAAACTTCATGCTGCTGCCTTAATGCTCATGGCAACTTGAAAAAATTCCAATTTCTGTAAAAAGTCACCAGAAAAGAAGGTTAGTATACAAAATACCCTAATCCAGAAGAGTAGCCCAAGTGTTTTATGTACACAGATCTCATTTGTTTAACTGTTTATTTACTTACTTATTCAGAGACAGAGTCTTATGATATAGCCCTGGCTGTTCTGGAACGCACCACGTAGACCAGGGCTGGCCTGGAGTTCACTGAAATCCGCCTGCCTCTGCCTCCCAAGTGCTGGGAATAAAAGCATAAACCACCATTCTAGGCAGAAATACTCCCTCTTCTTTCTTTTTTGGTTTTCAAACAGAGGGTTTCTCTGTGTGGCTCCAGTTGTTCTAGAGCTTGCTCTATAGACCAGGCTGTCCTGGAAGTCACAGAAATCCTCGGCCTCCCACAGCTAGGAATAAAGGTGTGCACTATCACTGTCAGCTATCTTTGTGTGTATGTGTTTATTCTTAATAAAAACAAACAAACAAACAAACAAACAAAAAAACCTCATAGCCAAATGAACCCAGTGTCTGATGATGGGCGGGAGCATCAGATCTTTACCATCATAAATTGTTTTGATGAATGCTCCTGAAAGTCTCTTTGGAATAAACCCAAAGACAATTTTCTTTGGTAATTGTTTTTTGATATAGCTGCTACATGTGTCTTTTAACCTCATTAATAGATAGCTGTAAACGAAACTCATTTAATTTGGATGTCTCTAAAATGAATTATAGTCCCTGGTTGAGAAATAATAATCATAACTGAACAAAATACAACTAGATTTATTGATTCACAGCTTTACTAGCATACTACAAGTCTTTACCAACAATTTCTTGTTTTCATATCAACCCTGGTGAGTACAGGTTTAATCTTTCTTACTCGGGGTGTATGTAGTATTTAAGAGTCTCAGTCTATGTCTAAGATGGATGGTAGTGGTGGCGGTGGCTCATATCATATCAGCAGAGGCTGGTGGATGTCTAACTTGCTGGTCTACACAGCCAGATCCAGGATAGCCAGGGACACACAGAGAAACTGGGTCTCCATAAACCAAAATAAAGCAAAACAAACACAACAATAACAACAAAAAAGTCTAATATGCAGGCCAAACTTGTGACATGGGTAATACTGTCATTCCTTTTACAGAGGAAGGAAAGACAACACAGACAAATGAAGAACTAGGGCTTGGTCACATAGCATAAGCAATGTAACAGCTAGTAAATGTCAAAATAAGTTTTTAATCTAGATGTTTTGACTTGGAAGCTTATGCCCCTAATCGCCATTCTATACTTCTTTATGATGTATAAGTGAGTAGTCTGAGATCACAGGCCCACCTTATTCCTCACTAACTTTTCACTACAGAAGGGCTGGAAGTATGTTATATAATCCGTGGGCTTCTATTAATGGCCCAGAGCTAGTAGAGAAAGCTTATAGGCAGGAGCAGAGATGACTCAAATAAGTCTGCATTACAATAAACAAAGTCTGTATCAGATGCAAAGACCCAGCTTACTGGTAACCATGAAAATCACAAAAAAAGGCTGAACTACTATTTATTGTCTTTAATCAAAACATTATCTTTAATGCCATTGTATAGTATATACTTTCAAAAACACATTATGACTATCCTAGAATTTATAAACATACTGAATCCAATATAAATCTAGTATGTGGTACATTTCAGTAGTCCCAGCTGAGAGAGAAGATCGAGATCACCCTCTGAAACATAGTGTTCAAACTGGGTCAGGAAGATGTTCCACCCCACCTTCTGTGCCATCAAGACACACTGGTTTCTGAGCACCACATTTTATACATAGTCCTAAAACAGACATGCCCAGAGAGAATATGCTCAGTGTGATGAGGGGACTAGAATTGTGACAGAACTGCAAGGCTGGAAAGCTCTTGATGGGAAGGACTAAGGGAAGGAGCAGTTTGTTCCTATCAGGTAGCAACTGCAGAATAACTCAAGATAAATCTACACACACTATTGTAAGGAGTCGTATTTCAGTTTCAAATAAGGAAACAAGCACAGGAGTGTTCAAGACGGTGTTGAGTGTTTAATTACTCTAAAAAAAATCTACTTACTGGGAACATTAGACAGTGAATTTAAACACAAATCTTTAGGCTCCTTCAGCATAAATATGATGAAAACTACATCTATTCGTTTATTTATTCATTTATTCATCTACCTACTTATCCATCCATCCATCCATCCATCCATCCATCCATCCATTTTCTGTTTTGTTGAGACAGGACTGCTTTGTGTAGCACTGTCAAAGAACCACTCTGTAGCCCAGGCTGGCCTCAAACTCAGAAATCCACCTGCCTCTGCCTCTCAAGTGCTGGGATTAAAGGCGTGCACCACCACTGCCCGGCGAAAATCACATTCTTACTAGTATCTTGCATTCTTTCAGTCTCTTCCTGACTCTCGTCATAGTGGCATCTAAAGAGTATCGACAGACACTCCTTACCTCTGGCGGCAGCCATCAGGTGAGCCAAGATGGGTGCATACAAATACATCCAGGAGCTGGGGGGGGGGGGGGGGGCGCCGGCGGCGAAGAAGCAGTCCAATGTGATGATCTTTCTTCTGAGGGTTCCCTACTGGCAATACCTCCAGCTCTCTACACTGCACGGGGCTCTCTACCCAAACCAGTCTGATAAAGCCATGAAGGCTGGGACACAAGGCTAAGCAAGGTTATGCCATTTACATGCCGTAGTAGTCGTACATGCCTGGTTCCTAAGGGTAGAACTTAAGGCAAGCCTATTTACCATGGTGTTAAACAGCTAAAGTTTGCCTGAAACCTTCAGTCTGTTGCTGAGGAGAGAGCTGGGCACCATTGTGGGGCTTTTGAGAGTTCTGAATTCCTACTGGGTTGGTGAAGATCCACATATAATTTTTTGAGGTTATCCTCATTGATCCATTCCATAAAGCTATCAGAAGAAATCCTGACACAGTGGATCACTGAAACAGTCCACAAGCACAGAGAGATGTGTGGGCTGACATCTGCTGGCCACAAGAGCCGTGGCCTTGGAAAGAGCCACAAGTTCCACCACATCATTAGTGGTTTTCCTGTGCAGCCTGGAGAAGGCGTAATACTCTCCAGCTCCACCGTTACCTCTAATACACGTGATATTTGTAAAATGCATATCCAATAAACAATTTAGGACAGTGAAAAAGTACTGACACTTGAAAAGTAGCTTTACACTCTAAAGTCAATGCCATAATTTATAGCTATAAATGACAGATAGTTTGTGCTATTCATCCACTCATATATTCACCGCATTCAACAGCTTTTCTAAAGAGGCATTTATGTGTATGAATGGGTTTTGCCTGTATGCTTATCAGTGTACCACACAATGCCCATGGATGTCAGAAAAGGGTGTTTGATCTCATAAAACTAGAGGTACAGGTTGCTAAGGGGTGCCTTGCGGATGCTGAGAACCAAGCCTGGGTCCTCTACAAGAACATCGGTGCTCTTAACCACTGAGCCATTTTCTCTAGTCTCACGGAATTTTAAAATCACTGTTTGTGAAATTTAAATTCCTAGTATAAGGAAGGGTTAATATTTGCTTTTATCACTTTATCAAAGTATATAAAGAAATAATAAGAATTAAAATGTTGCTGGAGGTTGCGGCACACACCTTTCTTAAGTCCCAGCACTCAGGAGGCAGAAGCAGGCAGGTCTCTGTGAGTATGGGAACAGCATGTCTACACAGTGGGTTCCAGGAGAGCCAGGGCAGAAAAACCCAGTCTCAAAAAACAAACAAACAAACAAACAAGCAATGAAGCAAACAAAGAACTAAAATGTCTTTCTGCCTGTCTTCTGTCCTCTTCACACACTCAGTGCACTGTTATGTTTAGTGAGTTATTAAACTTTTATCCGCATATGTAACTATACGTCATGTATATAGGTACATGTGTTATAGATTTTTAAAAGTTTTTTCTTTTTAAAAATTTTAAAAAGAATTATTTATTTATTTTACATATGTGAGTACACTGTCGCTGTCTTCAGGCTATCATCCTGATGATACAGTTAAGTGACTCCCTATTGTTCACTGTCTGTCTGTGACAGTCTACATATGTCTGTGTATATAAATCTATTCACAACTTTTCACTAATTTTACTATCCTTTATTCTGGATTATGATTTGATCTCTCCACTGTCTTAAGGTTAACTCCAAAATTTTCTTTCTCCTCCAATCAACACAAAAGGTTTTAGAAGAGAAAAAGCTCCAGGAATTTGCAGGTATCCACTCAATTTTCGCTAGCACAGTACTGGTCTGGAGAGTGCTCTGCAGCCTGTCTCACTGGTCCTACAACATTTCAAGGCCACATTTCTAAAGCCCTGATTGTTGCCTTCTGAACTGGAGCAATGTTGGAGACTTCTCCCTTAAGGTGTAAACAGCATGAGCCACATGCTTACCTAAGAACTCCTTCCTAATCTTCCTAAATTTGCTACTCTCTGGAAATCATGCCCATTTCAAGCTCTATTAAACATGCCATAGGCACTCTCTCTATTTAGTGTCCCTAGGAGTTTACCTAGGATAGGTATTATTGTCCCCTATTGGATATAAATGAAACTGTGGCCCATATACTCAAGTGATTTGGCCAATAACAGAATCAGGCTGATGAAATTTACTCCTCAGTATCAGAGAAAACCAGAAGCAAGGTACTAGATGTAGTCAAGTATGGGCCATCTAGGCAGCAGGGGCTAGCCTTTACCATAGAAACCAAGGGACCCACTAAGAGGTAACAGAAATAGCCGAAGTTTGGGTTTTTGTTTTGATGGCTTAAAAATCCTACAGGAATTCCAGACTAGCCCTCCTGAAAAGCCTTAAAGAGCCATCAGCCCCCTCCCTGTTTCTCACCCTAAGGAATGAAAGGTCCTTGGATCACAGTGTGACCATCAAGACCCTGTTAAAGTGAGCAATTACCTTTACATTTTCCAGGATTTTCAAAATATGTAAAATAGCTGAGCATTGGGAATATCCTCAAACTCTCAACTCTGACATATAGATAGGTACATTTTTTTCATAAATGTAGTATTCTTATCCAAGCTTTAGAAAAAATTTTTTGTACTACTAAAAAACATTTGAGATGTGAATGTTTTTCGATTGCTTCAACAAACTACTGAGGCATGTAGGAAGAAGAATCTTGCCAAAAAAAAATTTTTTTTTTTAATTCTTTGGATTAAAAAGAAATCTCAGTAGCAAGGTGACCTTAAAAAAATTGTTGGTGGTGGGATTGTTTGGTTTTCATTCTAGTCCCTCTGATATTCTTTTTTCTCCCTCCTCTAAATCAAACATGATCACAGGGATGTCTGTGTGTGAAAATGACAAAAGCAACGAGCCCAAATCCCAACCTCATCTTGAACCCTGAAGACTTTTATGGCTTTTCCTTCACTAGGCCCTCCCCTAATACATATTAAAGACCACATTGTTCAAAGAGATTTCATATCCCATTCTAATACAATGTATAGGGTAACTAAACTTCCAAGTTTTTTGTGAGATATATTCTTTCATTTAAGCTTTAGTGCAGAGTCACAGTGTATCTGAGATGGAGAAAAAAATGCCACCAGGCAGGTTCTAGTTGCAGTAATTAAGTCAGAGTCTCTTTTCGTACTTTTTTTTCAACAAAGGGATATGGACAAAAGGGGTTAAATATGCATCCAAGAGATCCATGAAATGTCTAAGCATTTGCCCCAATTGTCCAAAATAAGTCAGATTTTATTTCAAGCCTAAATAAATTGAACTTGCTGTTAATTTCCAATGCAGGTTTCCCCTCCCCCACTTCTATTCCATTTGTATGTCTGCAGGTCACACTATGGACCCCCAGCTGTTTTATTCATGTATTCCTGTAAGATTTCAAATTGGGAGAAGAATTAGAGGCTATTTTTAATTGCATTGTCTCAGTTCTTACCACTAATTGTCACCTATCCTTTGAAGGGTCAGTGTTAAAGAGGCAGCAGCTCCTCTTTCTTTCAACTGCTGTAAACAGCATGCATAATAAAATAGCCACTGAAGTAACCCCTTGGTCCTCTGGAAAAAGATGCAACAAAATAGGGGCCTTACAGTTGGACTTGGGAAACGAAGCTTGGAGGATGAAACTCTTCCCTGGAGCAAAGGAAGGCAAACCCTTTAAGTCTTTAAAGCTATCATTTAATTGGCAGAACTGCTCCCCCAACTTGGTATTCCCCAACTTGGGTATTTTTGTCTAACATTTGTATAATACACTAAAATATAACATGATTTTATAACATCAGTGTGTTTTAAGATAAATCCTACGATCTTTGCACATTTCTTAGATACAAACCTGGGTCTAAATAATCTCCAAATCATGTACTAAGAGCATCTGTGTAGTTCAATTCAAGTTTCAAGAGCCAATACCAGCTGTTGGGGGAGGGATTTCACACGTGCTATACAAATCCCAACCAAATCTTGTTGTTGTCCCCCTCCACCCCATTCTTTCATTGATAGAAAACCAGTAAGTAAAGCAAATGTTGGAAGAAAAAACGGGTGGAAAGGAAGAAAAAATTGTAATTCCAAATCCTTAGTGTTTCGACACACACACGGCCTCTTCATCCTTCTCTGCTCCATGCAGAGTCAGCGTGAGGACAAAGGGCATTTAAAACTCAACTGGGAGTGATTTCTAACAGGAGTTGCCTAGCTCTACAAGTTGGAGAATGGGAACATTCCCAAATGTTGAAAGGCACTTTTTTTCCTCTTTTAAGGGGCAATCCAGTTTACACAGGAAATTCATTTTGTAGCACTGTTTTGGTTTTAGGTGGCTGTCCTGCTAGCCAGGCTGTTCACAAGAGCTGCATCTATCTTGAAGTGTGCACAATAGCCTCTCTTGCGGCTCTCTCTTCCTCTGTTATTGATCCTTACAGATGCTCCAAGACCCTTCCCCCACCTTTCTCCAAATCCCAACCCCCCATTCTGAAAGATAGCTTAAGAAATAAGACTTCCTGCCTAGCGACTGGCAGGGCTGAAAGACCAGATTGTATGACTCCACAGATCAGGCCGGCCACAGAGAAGGCTTGAATAGAGTTAACCCTCTGTGAACTAAAACAAAACATTTGCATGCCCAGCTGTGACAAAGGTTAATTTAAATGGACAAGGGCCTCATATCTAAAACCAGGCCAAATTTTTTTTTTTTTTTTACAGTAGCATTTTCACTGACTTTTGTAAGTGGTCAATTTTGCCTTTTAAGCTTCCAAAGACCTCATTCAGCTGTGATAATTAATTTTGCTTTCTGGCATTTGGTATGAAAATTAGAGTGAAACAATACACTTTCTTGTTTTGTATGTGATCTCATTTTACTACCCTAAGTTATTTTTTGCCACTGAATGGCTAAGAAAAACTGAAGTTCTTAGAACTTAATAAAATATACACTTTGAGAGAATTATCCAGGCATCAGGAATTAGTAGACTACACACCTCTATGAAATTCAAATTGGCTAGGGGACAAAAAAAAAAATCTCCCAAGCCCTAAGTTTTCCACGACTGTCCCTTCCAAATTCAAGTACCCACTGCTATCCCTAAATCAGTTCATGTAACAACCTCTGCCTATCCCTAACCTATCCAGTGAATCCCAAGAAAATCTTAGTTCTTAAACTATTCCTTTCTATAGAATATATTTAACAATTTCAAGAGCAAATTAATACAGAATTACTGTGTATATTAAGGGAAAAAGGAAGCTATTTATGATAAAACTACAGATCTTATACATAATTGATAATTTCTACACCCCTTTGTTTCTACTAACTTACAAAACCCAGCAGTGCAGTAATACTGGCATATAACAATGTATATAAGGAAGGAGAGCAACAATATTATAAAGAGCCCTACCTACTCTGAGTGGAAGGCTCACTTCCCTAGTTCATGCATCCCCCCAGAGTGATCACAAACCTGCAAAGCTGCCTATGACAGATGTTAGCCATGCTGAAAGGGGCTGGGGAAGCTATCCGGGGACAATTTCATGGGGTACTGCCATTACCAGAAATTTATCAACTGCTTCAAAGACTTAAGAGCTCTTTTTGCTTGATGTCTGCCAATAAGGAATCAAACTATTAGATTCTACATTATCAACATAGTATCATTAATGCTAAAACTCACTTTTACACTGTTTGATAGCTGTATTTTTCTTTCCTGGTCCAAATAATAATGTGAGATTCTGGAGTTTCTCACATAAGCAGGAGTTTATTCCATATAAACAAGTTATAACACTATCTAGTCAGTGTTATTTACAATCACACACACACACACACACACACACACACACACAAGACCAACTCTACTCACTTAGAAAGACTTAAAAAGAAATTAGTATCGGCTTAGTCTTATAGCCCAAACCATAAAGCTTTAAGTCTCCTAAGAGGATGAGGCTACCTTATCAATGGCCTCACGACCCCAATCCTATCTATAATTAACAGTACTAAATAAGGTTTTGGCAGATTGTAGACTGGATTAAAGAACTTAAAATATAAACAAATTCTGTCAAGAAGTAAACCCCACAATGTTTAAGGATAAAAATTACTATGTACTGAAATATGAAGCTTAAGATTTTTTCAAATCAATATTAAATTCAAATCTATCACCCCTCCCTTTCCTGTTCTTTCTACAACCAATTAATTCACTAGTTTCCCATAGCTTCTTTTCTGTATTTCACAACATTTGCAGGCAGCTCCTATAAGAAAACTTGGCTGAATTTTGCCAAGATACAAAAAGAAAAACAAACAAACAAAAACCAAAACAAAACACAGTTGTTTGTGCCTTGCATCTGACCCTTCCAGGACGGTTTCTAAGCTTTCTGGCCCCGGAGTTAAGCAATCAGTCCCCTACCTTCCCATGTCTCCATTTCATGCTTCTCCCAGTCCGCTGAGAAGTTCTGCCGCAGCCATGAAGAAACTGAGATTACAGGGTAAACTCAGCTTGATGACTACCCTTCCCACACTTGCTCAATTTCTTTCTCTAAGCCGAACTACGACCGACCGTCATCCTCACAGGTCAGTTTACAAGCCGGTCATGTGATTACAAAGTTCAGGCTCTAAGGTCACAGTGTGCATGGAGTTCGTTTATTACCAAAGGTTATCTGAGTGGAACTGATAGACTTATTTTACTCAGTTAACAATACTGCCTCACACGCTTTCCTGAGAACTAATACAGGAACATTTAAAGTAAAATGTTCCTCTAGTTTGAAGCAGATCCTAAAAAACAACACAACAAAAAAACCATAACAAAAACCAAAGACATTTTTGAAGAACTAAATTTAAAAGGGTTCTCCTATGGAAGGTCTTTCTTTCTTTCTTTCTTTCTCCTTTCCTTCCTTCCTTCCTTCCTTCCTTCCTTCCTTCCTTCCTTCCTTCCTTTTTCACCCTAAGTCCTTCCTACACTGTGTTTCAAAACTCTGGATTAAAAAGTTTAGTGCTAAAAAAGTTTTGACAATTCAGGCAAACCAATTCAGGGCATGCATAAGGGGTTTGCTATTTTTTAAGAGTTGGAGTTCCCTGTTCTCTGTCATTATAATAAGTAACGACAGGCAAATTCTTTTGCTAAGCACTACGGGCAGGGTCCCCCTTACCTTTCTGTCTCCCTTTACTTTTCCATCTCTGGATGGCTGGATACGGGATGATACATACTTGAAAGAATGAGGGAAAAGGAAACTAAGACTTCACAATCCTTTTGGGAAACCAAACGTTAGAATTCCTGCCCCCAGCCAAAGGCTGCTTCTTTTAAAGTAGGCATCTTCTTGCGTCATTCCTCAAGTGCCAAAGAGCATAAGTAACCACCTTGTTACAGCCTTCCTGATTCCTGAACACTCTGAATAAGAAAGGGTTTGTAGAGGCTGAAAAATCTGGGTCATCTGTAAATGACAGCTGGTCAAACACTCAGCTGCCCATTCAGGTATCAGAAGACTGCATAAAAAAGGATTGCTATTAAAAGGAAGGCCTTGACTTTGATCCCCAGCACTACACCAAGGGGGAAGGGGGTGGGAGGGTGAGGGAGGGGACAGGTTCCACTAGGAAGGTGGCATAGAACTGAATTCCAAAGGACAAATGCTATATACATAACTGTGATGTGCTTCACTCTAAGAAAGTTCCCTTTTCTCCAGCTTAGTTTAACAAACAAACAACACAGGAAGGAAGGAAGGAAGGAAGGAAGGAAGGAAGGAAGAAAAGGTTCTCCTTGCATAGTAGTGGAACTTGTCACCTGGCAGCCATATAACCGAATGGTGAATATTCCTATCACCGATAAGGGTTTTCTTAACCAATAGTAAGCACTAGGATCACCTTCCAAAGAAAGGCTAAGAAAAAAGACACCAATTATTTAGAAAACAAGAAAAAGATGCAATTCACCTAAAAATAAATGCTTTGCTTCTGCATTCCTTATCTAACCAACCAACCGCCCCCAACACACACACACACACACACACACACACACACACACACAGAGAGAGAGAGAGAGAGAGAGAGAGAGAGAAAGAGAGAGAGAGAGGGAGAGACTTTATTAGTTTTCCCATCACCATAAAACAAGAGATTAAAGAGATTTTCCTTTGCCAGGCTGTAAGGGCACACACCTTTGATCCCAGCACTGCAGAGGCACAGGCAGGTGGATCTCTGAGTTTGAGGCAGCATGGTTGGTCTACAGAGAAAATTCCAGAATGGTTGGTCTACAGAGAAAATTCCAAAATAGCCAGGGCTACACAGAGAAACCTTGTCTCTGGCTTGGGTGTGTGTGTGTGTGTGTGTGTGTGTGTGTGTGTGTGTGTAAAATTTTCAGTTTCTACCAAATTTAATGATGGTTTTGATTAATTTTACTCAAGTGACAGTAAGTAGAATGAGGGGGGAAAGCCTGGGGACCTCACTAATTGACAGAATGATAATTTAGCTTGCACCAAGCCAGAATCTATCCTCAGCACAGTAGAGGTGGGGGAGGATGTGGATCAAAAACCAAACAGGGAAATAGCCATTAACCAAAAGTCATTCAATTGCAAACACTTGTTTTCAAAGAGCAGTTTCTAGCTCCCTGAAGGGAATGGGCTTATCATAATTTACACCTCTGCACAGCTGAGTTCTAGCGACTCCTCTCTTTACCTCCACTACATTAGGAGAAAAAGATAAACAGCCTGGCTCCTGATGAGCAGACTGAAGCAGAGAGCGTAATTCTCTTTGTTGTTGTTGCATTCTGAGGCTCAAACCAAAAGTACTGCACATTCTAAACAAGCACACTGCCTTGTGGGTTCTGCTCCCCTTCCCCACTTTTTTTTTTGGAGAGACAGGATCTCAGGATGCAGCCTTGGATGGCCTGGGACGAACTTATTTTGTAGACCAGAATGGGGGGGTTAAAGGCATAGGCCACCATGCCTGCCCTTCCTAACAACTCTTGATACACCTACAAGCCTAAAATAAATTAAAACATAAACTCATTTTATATTTTAATTATAATTTAAAGTTATTTTTAAAATATAATTATTTTAAGACAGGCAAGATTTAGTTTGGATCACAGAGCTATTTCCATACTCTCATTTGCATGGCGTTGTGAGAACACTTTACAGGATTTTTTGGTAGGCAACAAAAGAAAGGTGAACATGTGCCTCACTGCCTATAAGATGTCAAAGACAAGCTCTGACATTAGCTAAGGCTCTGGACACTGCTGAAAAGCTACTGTAGAGAACACATATCACTCAGAATTGTTTTAATACTGGAATTTGTGAATAAGAAGGGGGGGAGGGAAGAAATGAGCTGGAAACATTTTTTATTTGCTAATATTAGCTTTGTAATCTAGACAAGAATAGAGGGATAAAATCTTACATCAGCACTGCATTTGGGTCCAAATATAGGTGGAACCTTAGCTAGCCTGTAAGATACTTGGTTACATTTTCATTTTATAGATGGAGAAATTAAAACCCAAAGGAAGGACAAGGCAGATCAACTAATTAATTGAAAACAAATATCCTAATTTCTCACTTCTTCTATTACATCATGTAGCTTTAGGGTAGAGGTAAGATCTCTCTTTAAATGCCATGCTTACTGCCATTTCCCATGTGTTTGTTTATTCAAAATAAAGGCTTTCAAAGAGGCCTACAAATTCTAAACCTGAAGCGGGTATCAAGACTAACTGAGTTTAGTACATCAATGTTATTAAAAGACTGCAGTTCCAGTGGCCTCAAGGGTCATGGCAGTCATCTCAGCCTTGCTTTAAAGAAATGTTTGATGAAAATCTGAAACAAAGTAAAAGTCATGGGACCACTCATACAGAGGAACATCTGGTAATTTCAAAAACTCAAATATATAAAAATATTTTAAACTTTTTAACCTTGCAAAGACAAAAAGTGAAAATATAGGTTCAAAGACTCTGGTTCTCATGCATTAGACCTCTGACAGAGACCGTCTCCCACGACAAAACAAAGGGTTTACTTTGGTTAAAGAGGAATAACGAAACCACAGTCAAATGAAGATCACACTGCCTGAGACTGCAAAGGGAAGCTCCTGACTGCAGAGAACGGGAGTGAGTACAGGTGACTTCCAAGTTCTACTGCTCAAGCTGCAAAGGAGCTTTGATGGTTTCAAAGTTGAGGTGGGGTGAGCTTAGGTATTAGGACTAACAAAGCACTCCAGAAACTGGAGGTTTCCATCCGATTCTATAAACACACATTTTCTGCTATGAAGAAGAGACTATGCTATCTATGGTGACGTGTGAGCCTTGTTCTAAAAGTGCTCACACTCCAGCCTCACTTCTCCACTGCTCAATACTAATCCACTGGTAATGAAAATACAGTAAACACAGAAATGACAATATAGTGTTATGAATACCGTGACAGAATTGGGTAAGAAAATTATTACGGAAATACAAATGAACTGGTTTAGTAGGTAAAGGCACTTGCTGTGCGTACCTAGTATTAGGTCCTGGCTATATAAGCATTTTCTATTTTTACACTTACTTGATACTAGACCTTCTGCTGAAAATCTAGTTCTGGAAGTAAAAGATTTCCTACCATTATCTTCTATTTACTATATACTATGGGTGCCCTTTTGACTAACATACACATTATATATCCCCCATTAGATTCTAAGCTATTTGAGACTATGCTTGTGGTTTTGATGACCACTCAATAGATAGTAGTACATGACGAAAAAGGCAGTCAAAAAAAGTAAAGAGGAACTGGTCCTGAATACAGCAATGAGGAAAAAGGAAAGGAAATTCCTTGAAGAACATAACCAATCACCAAGAAATCTGCCCCTTGGTCATTTCTGCAAAGCCAAAACCAGTTCTCCCAGTCCCAATTCTAAGGCAAGTATACTCACCCATACCCAAAGCTTCCTCTAACTGAAGAAATGAATGTAATAAAGTGGAAGACCAAGAGGACCGGCTGGTTGTAAGCTGACCAGATAATAATCCTACTATCAACAACCTCCATCAGTTATTCTTTACCAAAAATAAGATTTCACAAAAGAGAAAGCAACTGAATCTTACCAGTCTTCTTTGGGGTAGGACTTGGCTCCAGTTAGCAAACAGATAAAGTTTTATCAAACAAGATATAGCATGTTTAATTCAAATCTGAGTCAAGAATACAAAACAACCAAGCCGTCTCCTGGGTCCTTGGAGCCTCATGTTCTGATACCTTTTTCCAGGGCATCCTCACCTAAGATACATCTATCTTAAGCCCTCAGATACATCTTTTCTTTAAAACTTGTTCTTTGTCTGGTCTCTTCTCAATTAATGACATCAACAAGTCTCCTAAGCCAGAAACCTACGGCTCATTCCTTGATTCCTTCTCCCTCCCTGAATACCACCACCATCTGACCTTTTCTACTCACTCAAAAGTTACAGAATCAGCCACTGTGAAGAGGTATCAGTAACCAATAGTGCAACAATTCAAGCATCTTTAAATACATAATCAACCGCAAGGAAAATGTTTAAATCTTCAGGCTAGGGTTAGGAGCATAAGCCAGTGGTGAAATATTTGCCAAGTCTATGAAACTGAGTTCACTTGCCAGCACCCCCAAAAAGGAAAGAAAAAAAAAATATGTATGAATTAATGATGCTAGGAGTGGGGATACAGCTCAGCTGGTATAGTGCTAGCCTAGCTCGTGTAAGACCTCTGGGTTTGAGGTGCAGTTCCAAACAAAGCAGGCATGGTAGCTAAAAAGTTCTGTCCAGCTTTCACAAGCTCTGGAAGGGAAGAGGACAGAAAAGAGATGCTGAAAAATCCCCTTATCATCAATGGCTAAATGTGCTTGAGAAGATAGCAACTTGAAAATGACTAAGTAAGGAAAAGAAGCTTTTAATCTGTCTTTTCTAGATGAATTACACTATATGTGCTAGCTAGTTCTAGTTAACATGGCATAAGCTACAGTCATTTTGGAAGAGGCACTCTCAATTGAGAAAATGCCCCACTAAATTGGCCTGTGGGCAAGTCTGCAGTACATTTTCTTGATTGGTGATTAATGTGGGAGGTCCCTGCCTACTGGTTGCCACTGGTGAGCTGGTTGTATTGGGTGTATAAGAAAGCAGGTAGTGCAGGCCATGAGAAGCAAACCAGTAAGCCGTGTTCCTCCACAGCCTTTGCATCAGCTCCTGTTCGGTTCCCTGAATGATAGACTATAAACTGTAAGATTAAATAATTCCTTTCTGCCCCAAGTTGATATCCCTTTGAGTCATGATATTTTATCACAGCAACCAAGAAGTAACAAATATACTATGGAACAAAGAACAACAAATGAAAAAGAAAAACTGGCAGGGCAGTGTTGGCACACCCCTTTAATCCCAGCACTAGGGAGGCTGAGGCAGGTGGATTTCTGAGTTCGAGGCCAGCCTGGTCTACAGAGTGAGTTCCAGGACAGCCAGGGCTATACACAGAGAAACCCTGTCTAAAAAAAAAAAAAACAAAAAAAAAAACTAACCTTCCTCTTTGAATATTAAATTAGAGTGCTATGGTGAGAGACCATCTGGGACTATGTTCTTTCTAATCCATTAGTCTTTCTTTAAATTTACTTTCTTTACAAATCAAAACCAAAACCCAAAACTAGGATCCAGCCATCCTAGTTGAAAATACTATCCTGTATGTAAAATACTATCTTGTCCCTAAGATCTTTTTAGAAACTCACAAATCTTGAAACAGTTAGTACTTTCTTTGTTCTTGAGCACAATGAGTCAGTTTTCCCACAAGAATCTACGTCACAAAGCCCACTGGAATGTTTGTTAACACATCTCTTAGAGGTAAGGAAGGGGACACCATCCTCCTTTCCCTTGTTCCAGAATTAATGACAAAGAGTCCAACATTCAAACCAAGTCAACACTGAGCAAGCCCTACTCTGTTACAAACAATAGGCTGTAAAGTCAAGATTCTCTCCTTGTAGAGACCAAGCTAGCAGGAAATACAAGGACACTTCTGAGATGAGGGGCAAAACACAGTGTGTGCTCAGAGAAGAGGTGCCTGTTTCAGCTGGGGTGGGAGCAGATCTTCACTGTGGTATTGGCATCTACACATATATCTGAGTATTTAATGACTTAAAAATAAAGGCTGGCCTAGCATAGTTGTATACACCTTTAATCCAAGCATTCAGAAGGCAGAGGCAGGTGGATCTCTGTAAATTTGAGGCTAGCCTGGTCTTCAAAGCAAATCCAAGATAGCCAGGGCTGTTACACAGAGAAACCAGTCTCACCAACCAACAAACAAACAAACAAAAAAACCAAGAACAAAAACAAACCCAAAAAACCCTGGAGGGGCTTCTTGGAGGAAAACTGAACTAAGCAGTGAAGCAGCGCTGCTAAGGAAGCCTACTGTGTTTCAGAGCACTTTTGCTTTCTGATAAAGTTTCTAAATAACAAGGAATTTAAACTAGATATCAAATAAAAGACATTGGGCTTCTACTGGTGACTTGAACATTACCTCTCCTCCTCTGTGCCTTCTCTCAGAGATAGATTATCAGAAGCAAACCTTCTTTTGGAACCAAAGGCATGATCTATGCAGTCCCTCCAACTCACTCTGGGCTTTGCTGCTTAAGATAACAGCAGAATGGCAAACAGTGAAAGAATGTGAGGAAAGACCAATGAGTTTCAGGAATTCTTTCCTTTAACTTGTCCAAGCATCTCTTCCTAATAATGCTCCTTAGAAAACAATCCAAGCATTACTGCAGGATTTGAATGTCACTTCAGCCAAAAACAAACAACACAAAACAAAAACTATCATGGATATAGGCAAAGGAATGCATACTGGATACTATACAAAGTAATCTCATAGATTGTCCCTTTCTCTGAGTTTCTTAACTGAGTTAGTCAGTTGCAATTCTTACCAGTCTAAGAATCTGCTTGATCATGCCCTTAAAAATTATTTACTTACAATTTTTATGCTGTTGGGAAGGTAAATTCTCCTATATAATGGATAGCTGTCAAAACTAGTTTTCAGGATCACTGTTTAGCATCTTCTATTACAAAGTTATCACATAAGCTAGTACATTGAGAGATTATTTGTGGTACTATTTCGTAAAACCAAGTCCATCTTTAAAATGCACATACCAGGGGGCTGGAGAGATGGCTCAGCGGTTAAGAGCACTGACTGCTTTTCCAGAGGTCCTGAGTTCAAATCCCAACAATCACATGGTGGTTTACCATCCATAATGATATCGGATGCCCTCTTCTGGTGTGTCTGAAGACTTACATATAATAATAATAATAATAATAATAATAATAATAATAATAATAATAATAAATATTTGGGCCATTATTTATATTTAATAATAAATAAATATTAGTGAGCGGGGCCAGAGCGAGAAGGGGAAAAAAAATGCACATGCCATTTAACCCAGCAGTCGGAACACTTGTAGGGATGTATAACCTAGGGAATACTAGTAATGCAGGAGTAGAAAAGGTATCCTTGCAGGGGCTGGCCATGTGGCTCCACTTGTACAGTACTTGCCTAGTAGGCTCGATCCCCAAGCACTGCATAAACCAGGCGTGACTGCTCACCCCTCGTATCTAACAGAGGGAGGGAAGACTATAAAGTGGTGAAGGTCACCCACGGCTTCAAGTCCAGCTTGGGCTACTACAAACCCTGACCCCTTTCTCCAAAAAATAGTCCTTTTTAGTATTTTATGTAGTCTGCTTCCACCTCCCAGGTACTGGGATTAATGGTGTGCACTATGACCACAAGCAAAAAAATTTTAAATTGTAGGGTAGGTCAAGGCAGGTGAAGATACTTGTCACCAAATCTGATAATCTGAATCTGATCCCTAGACCCATATGACGGAAGAAGAAAGTGCTTCTCAAGGGTGGGGAGTCCTCTGACCTCCATATGTACATTGTGGAATATATGCTACACCCCCAAAATAAAATGTAATAAAATACAAGTGTATGGAAGTATAGGGCTTGGGCGTATTTCTGTCAACAGAACATCTGCCTAGCATGCACTAGGCTCTAGAATTTGATCCCTAACACTGTATAAAACTGGATTTGTTGCTCCATGCCAGTAATCCCAGTACTGGGGGTGGGTGGGTGGGTGGGGTGGCCACAAAGGAGAATCTGACACTTAAAAGTCATCCATAGCTACCTAGTGAGTTTGAGGTCAGCTTGGACAACTTGAGACCTAACCAGCCCAGCCCTGCCCCACCCCACCCCACCCCATCCCACCCAGGAGATGTAATACACATATATGTACTTCAATACCTCTTGCTGAATTAGAGTTATAGAATAAACTAAGCAACCACAGTACTTGTCAGAGTGTACAAAGCAACAATTCCAAGTACTAGACTTCAGGAGATGAAGGACGATGATACCTAGGAGGCAAATAGATGATGGTGAGTAAATCTATGACTGTTGTACTTAACCATTTAGAGCAGTGGATTTAAACTTGTGGGTACCGACTCCCTTGGCAAACCTCTACACACACACCCCCATTACATTACGAGTCAGTAGCAAAATTAGAGTTATGAAGCAGCAATGAAAATAATCATGCAGTTGTGGATCACCACAACATGAAGAACTGTATCACAGGGTCATTAAGAAAACCAAGAAAGACTGGGTTAGAGGTTTTTCTAGGCTAGAAAAAAACGAAGCATCCAGGTATAGCCTAACAGTTTCCCAGAGTTACAGATATGAAGCTAGGAGGTCAATAAAACTGGAAAAAGGAGTTCATAGGGCACTGGACTAGAGTGAGAGGGCTACACAGAGTGCACAACTGAAATCTGCATAGGTTTTCTATGTCGTTAGCTATAGATTATTCTGTGCATGTATAAGAGAAAACCACCTAAGCCGCTGGAAATGAATTCCCAAGGAGAGTAAAGAAAAACAATCTTTTGGGCTCTTTCAGGGCTAAGATCCTTCCTCCAACACTGGAGATAAAGCTAGGGGACTTTATGCATGTCAGGGAGGTGCTCTGCCATGGAGCTACATAGCTAAGAATTTTTGTTTCAACTAGCCAAAACAGAGAGCTTTCTGAATTAGAAAGCTTCCTGAAGAATGTGATTAGCATTCAAGTATCTCCCAATACCTATCCTGCAGATATTGTCCTTAGAGCAATGGCTGGCTTATCAGACTAACTACTTGATTCATTCAGTTCAAATGTCAGACTCTAGGCAAGTAGTAATGACTGGTTTCTGGAATGAAAGATAAATTCAGCAGGAGCCAGATGAGACAAGTCCAACAGGATGAGAGGACAGTAGATCTTAATAAACTTTGCCTTAGCCTCCTCTTAATAGAGACAAAAACCCAACAGCATAAGCAGAAATTCCCTTTGCTCTGTAGCTTAATACAGATGACTGAAAAAAATCATCATAACTTTGTTTCAATGACCCTTACACTGAAATTTTCTATTGGATACTTTGAAGGGCTCTACAGTGCTCTATACAGCGGACTTTAACAGTGCATTATGGCACTCCTTGTGAGCCTGTTCCTAGAAACTGGTTCTTTACAACCTCACCTGCCCTTATGGCTCTAATGAGGTAATTTTGAACTCAAAGTTTGGTATTGTCCCTTTATGTTGTTTACCCAGTTTCACACAAATAAGACATTTAGATTCCTTTGAATATCTCTGCCCAGATTAAGTTAATGCAAAGTTGGAAAACTTGGATCCTTAATTGTGTAGCATCAATATTTTTCAGATGAATGAGGCATGAAACAAAAAAACATCAAGAATACAATTATATCACCATAGTGTCCCTATTTTAAAAAGAAAATTCACTACAGAGAAACAAAAATAAAATGGGTTGAGAACGTTTTAGGTATGTGCTTCACCGTAAGAGACACAATGATCAACAAGATGATATGACCTGACACACCGTGGAAAGGCACCTGAAACGGGCATGTGGAGTTGGGTACCTGAGAATGGGAACAAGGCGTAGAACTGGAAGCAAAGTACTATTGCATTAAACAGCAACACAGCTTCAGAAATCAATACCATGTTTCTGACTGGTCCTATAGATACTATATGCTGCAGGCTAGTGAGGGACACTAGGCCAGCAGCGCCACGGTATTTCAAGCACTTCTTAATTCTTACTATCCTACCATTCCCATTCTTTATTCTCCACTAAACACATAAAATACCCTTCAAAAACATCGTAAGGTTTTTTATTAGTTTGGTTTAGTTTTGCTTAAAGGATGGAAAGCTACTTCTTTTATAGATGTACTCAAGAGGGGTCTCAGGCTTCTTTCGGGGCAATAAAAATAAAAGAATTAATGTAGGTCTGCATGCATACTAATCCTTCACCTGCATAATTTGGAGCGGAATACACATTGCCAAAAACTCAGGAGTGTCCCAAGAACAAGTTAGGATAAATAAGTAGAAATATTTTATAAGCAGATGTGCCATACAAGTGCTATTTTGATAACAGAAACACGGTCGGCCATAAAAGACTGTGAGGAAAAGAATAGCAGTGAGTGAGCTAGGGATGTAAAACGTGATGTGTTCCTAAGTCTACAAATGAAAAAAAAAAAAAATCATGAACAAAAGGGCATATTGTTTTGATTTTTAATCTTTCTGGGGAAGGGAGACAATTTTCAAAAAAAAAAATTCTTGCTAACTCATTAAATAGGGTTTGTTTGGTTTTTTTTTTTTTTTTTTGATATATAAAAGAACTAATCACATACAAAGACAACTGAAGTATAGAAGAACGAGAAGAAAGTGTGACAAAATCTAAGCGTAACATGAATTCCATGTACCACTGAGGGAAACAAGCTGTAATTACCTCTCTACTAATGTCTAACCTCCAGGAAGAACATAGGTTTAAACACAAACATTTGTAGACGTTTAGTAAACATAAACAGTTCCAATAAGTCAATAAGAAAAAGATCCACAAAACCACCAATGGACAAAGAGTGTGTCCATGCAAAGACCCCTTACAAAAGACTGGTTTGTCAGGGCTGTAGAAATGGCTCAGTAGCGAGAGAATTTGGTCCTCTTCCAGAGGACCTGGGTTAGATTCTCAGCACACACATTAGGTGGCTCACGACCATCTGTAACTCTAGTACCAGGAGTCTCTTCTGGTCTCCCAGGGTACCTACACTTTCATGCAAATACACATAATTAAAAATAAATTTCTTTTAAAAAAAATTAGTGTGTATACTATGAAAAAGTCACTTTAAACTATTACCAACTGTTTTTCTAGTTAGGAATGTAGCTGAGTGGTAGGGTACCTAGGTTTACCTTACAGTAAAACACACACACACACACACACACACACACACACATGAAATAAGAAGGAACCATAAACCCCTCATTAGATTGGCAACTAGTGTGTTTGTTTTATTCTACTTTGAGAAAATGGGTATGTTTTACAGTTCTGGCAGTTGACGTACAGCCCCTTTCAAAGTTTAAGCTACACGTACCCCACAGCTCAAGAATCCCATTTCTTCTTATAGAAATACTCAGTCTTTCTCACAGAGTCTGCCTCAGTGTTAGAGGAATAGTCAAGATGGGGAATGAGGTAAGAAACCAGCCTACCACACCTCGCCTGCTCTCCTTACACACTCTCACTCTAGAGTTTAGCTAGGCTGTCAGTCATTTCGGCAGTCCCTCTCCCCAACTGTTCACTAGCAATCTAATATCCAAGGAATTCATCTCTACTTTTAACAACTTAGTTTGTGAGTAAGAGGTTAGCCCTATGCTACATGAGATAGATCTTTCAATGTTGCAGTTTCTGTGTTCTGCTTGGGGGTTATTCTGTGGTGCTTGCATTCTGTTATGTTGTGTTTTGCCTGCCTACATTTAGCAGCTGTAGCCACTGCAATTAAGCAGTGGTCAACAACTTTTGTAATTACAGACAGTAAGTACCATACAATGAAAGCTTCTGAATATGTTTATCTTTTCTAATGCCTACTGACTAATTTTCAAATAAATAAGTCTTGGGATCGGGATCGGGTCATGGATACTAAAGAAAAAAGTATTTATGACTCCATAACTTTGCCAGGTCCCAGTAATCAACTCACTCAAACTGTTGTGGGTGTTCTTCATTCTACCAGCAGTGGGCAGCATTTCCCACATAAGTGAGGCTTCAAGATGCAGAACTCAAATTGAAGAGTGCAAAGTCATGACAAACTCCACAAAGTATGGTAACAACTGCACTGGAGAACAGACCCTAGTTTCTCCGAGACCATACAACAGAAACTTAGAACTAACAGCATCTAACACTGTACTGGCACCGTGATGGAAAATAAAACTAACATCCACCTACAAATATACTATTAGCCATACTATAGCTATATCAAATTGGATCTTACTAGCAACAAAGATTCCTGGAGCCCTACACCAACGAGACTAGAGGGTCCATTCACACTTGAATCTACTTTTCCTTTTATTTTTTTATTTTTTAGCTATGAAAAAGAATGAAAGAGGCAAACTCCTTCATCTACCATAGATGTTTGTATGTATCTGCGGGTATGGGATACACAGAGGATGAGATACACAGGCACATGTGTAAGTTGGGATTTAGTTCTCAATACTATCACCATTGCTTTCTTTATTGTTTTAATAACAGAGTCTTACTAGCATGTATATACACACAATATATACATACATACATATGTACCCACATACATATACAACACGCCTATAATCCCATAGGCAAGCGGTCTACATAGAGAGTGTACTGGCTAGTTGTGTGTCAACTTGACACAAGCTGGAGTTAATCACAGAGAAAGGAGTTTCAGTTGAGAAAATGCCTCCATGAGATCTAGTGCTAAGGCATTTTCTCAATTAGTGATCAAGGAGGGAGGGCCCCTTGTGAGTGGCACCATCTGTGGGCTGGTAGTCTTGGGTTCTATAAGAAAGCCAGCTGAGCAAGCCAGGAGAAGCAAGCAAGCAAGCCAGTAAGGAACATCCCTCCATGGCCTCTAAATCAGCTCCTGCTTCCTGACCTGCCTGAGTTCCAGTCCTGACTTCCTTTAGTGATGAACAGCAACGTGGAAGTGTAAGCTGAATAACCCCTTTCCTCCCCAACTTGCTTCTTGGCCATGATGTTTGTGCAGGAATAGAAACCCTGACTAAGACAGAGAGTATCAGGACAGCAAACAAGGCTACATACATAGAAAGACCCGGTCTCAAAAGACAAAACAAAACTTTTCCCTGGACCTTGAGATTGCTGTTTTAGTTAGACTAGCTGGCCAGTGAGCCCCTGTGTTCCTTTCTCTGATATTTAGCCAGGGATTACATTATATACATGACAGGCCCAGATTTCATATAAGTTCTGGCTTTCATAGAGGATCTGAACTCAGGTCTTCATGCTTGCATAGCAAATACTTGACCCACTAAATCATCCCCCAGCCATGACCACAGATGTTCAAGCTATGATTTCCTCCTTTCAGTTTCATGTTAGCAGAACAAGGTAGTAAAGAAAACACTAGGCCATGCAGTGGTGGTGTGAGCCTTTAATCACAGCACTGGGGAGGCAGAGGCAGGTAGATTAAGTTAGAGGCCAGCCTAGTGTAGTTCCAGATCAACCAGGGCTGCACAGAGAAACCCTGTCTCAAAAACAAAGAAACATTATAAAAAGAAAGAAGGGGGGAGGGGAGGGAGAGATTACTAGTTCAAAGCAGATGATGGAATTACAGGTCTAAAAAAATGCAAATATCTACAGTTAAAATGTCTCAGACATGGGCTGGAGAGTTGGCTCAAGCCTTTAAGAGCAGTTCTCTCTCTTGCAAAGGACATTGGTTTAATTCCTAGCACACACTTGGTAGTTTACAACCGTTTGTAACTCAAGTCTTAGGGGATTTGACACCCTTCTCAGATTTCCAAGAGCATCAACAGGTGTACTTGGTGTACACACATACAAGTAGGCAAAACACTCATGCACATAAAATAAACAAATCTAAAAAAAAAAAAAATCTTTTTAAAGGCTTTTTTTTGGGGGGGGGGGGGGGGGGGGGGGGGGGCTTTTGAGACAGGGTTTCTGTGTGTAGACCAGGCTGGCTATCCTTTATCTCAAGAGATCCTCCCACCTCTGTCTTCTGAATGTTGGGATTAAAGCCACCATGCCCGGCTTTCACTGTCATCTTAACTGAACTCACCATGGAAACACACCTTTGGATTTGTCTATGAGGGTTTCCAGAAAAGTTTAAAAAAGAGGGAAGATCTGTCCTCAGTATGGATGGCCATTCCAGCGAGACAGGTGAACATCAGGATTCATCTCTCTGCCTTCTGACTTCAGACGTAAACGCCTTCCACTCCTGAATTGTCTCAGGTGTGAGGAGGTGAAGGAAAGAGTCAGGTCGGAGCACCATAAAGAAAGAAAAAGCATTCCTTACATAGGGTGTAGAGAAACAATCTATACTTTATGACTCCAATTATTTAAAATCCTTATATTCGCCGGGCATTGGTGGCACACGCCTTTAATCCCAGCACTTGGGAGGCAGAGGCAGGCAGATTTCTGAGTTCGAGGCGAGCCTGGTCTACAGGGTGAGTTCCAGGACAGCCAGGGCTACAGAGAAACCCTGTCTCGAGAAACCAAAAAATAAAATAAAATAAAATAAAATAAAATCTTTATATTCTATCTTACTGTGAGTATAAAATAAAGCCTATTTTTAATCATTCTAGATCTGTATCAGCTATACTATGGTTCTTAAGGAGAAAACCATGTATCTCTGCTTCTATCAGGGTTGAAGAATGGCCAACACTGATGACTGGCTTGTAGGAAATGTAACCTATCAAGTTTATACTTCTGTACATAAAGAAGTGTGTGTCTCTTCTCTCCTCTCCCCCACCTTTCC
Source organism: Rhynchomys soricoides (assembly GCA_019843965.1). NCBI lineage: Eukaryota > Metazoa > Chordata > Mammalia > Rodentia > Muridae > Rhynchomys > Rhynchomys soricoides. The sequence continues at coordinate 18,049,410 of JADRCH010000067.1, read as the reverse complement.
TCTATTCTTACTGGATTCCGTATGTTGTCCCTGGTATCATACTAAATGCTTTATGCATAGCATCTCATCATAATCTCTTGGGAAGTCTAGGAATTTACCACCCCCATTTTAGAGATAAGCCAAGTTTCAAAGAACTTAGCTAAATTGTTGAAGATCTAACAGCTAATATCAAGAAAAGTTAGAATATGAACCCTCCGGACATGAGTGTCTGACTAATTAAGGCACAGTTAACTACTGTGGTATTGGTGGTAACAGTAAGAGACTTCAAGAACACTGTGGGTCACAGGAGGGATTTTTACTTAATCTACTCCTTATGAAGACTTCCTACCCAACAAATGACAACATTTCTATTTTTCGAGGGATGTGGTAATTTCCTTCTATATGGTAGCAGCGGTTGGATTACAGTCAAGGTCAGCAAAGCATCCTGACATCTTCGAACGTTACCATCTCCTCACCTTCCTGTCCATTCTTAAATACACAGGATACTGACAAGACTCCTTTATAATCTTAATTCTTTCTATGAATGGGTAATATTTAGCTCCTCCAATTAATTTCACTTTCAGTTAATTATCCTTTCTTCCGAAATCCCTGATGATGTCCAAGGGTCTGAATATTGGCATGGGAGGTAATCCAGAACTATCTTCACAAGTCCATTGGTATGTTTCCCTAAAAGATCTCTTGGATCTATAAAACAAAACTCTTTTAAGACATCAAATACTGTTTTCATCAAACTTGCGGCTGGAGCTTCTACAGCTTATTATTCTGTGCCCTAGGTTTTGCTCCAGTGCCCTCCCTACTCATGGCTTTGGAAACAGCAGCCTAGAGCACTAGAAAGCAGCTGAACAACTCTTCTGTCTTACTGATTACTACTGCTTGACATTACTCTCTTTGTTGCCTCTCCCCCTCCTCCCCTCAGAGTACCATTAAAGACACCAGAAAACAAAATCCTTACATTCTGTCCATATTACTGGTTAACTTTTTATCTTGAAATGGTTTTGAGTAGACTACAAGTAGACACAAGAAGAAAGGTCACAAGACTGTTTCCAGGTTTCCTCAAAGACAGAGAGGGCACAGGCAAGCGACAAGTGGAGAGGGCTGGAGTCAGAAAACCAGATGAGAGCTGCAGCTCTGCTTGCTGTCCATAATCTCCAGCAAGTCTCCAAGTGTCTAGAGCTGAGGCTACTTCGGATAAATGAAGTTGTATCTCTACTCTGATAACCATAGGAGATACTAAGATGATCAGATAACGTATGTGAAAACAGTGGCAAAACTGCAGGTATATACATACCATCACTAAAAAGAAGCACATTAAGATCGTCAAGGGCTGGGGTTTACCTAGTATGTATGAGGTACAAGCCTCATACCAGCACAATAAAATAAAAATGATTAATACTGCAAAAGTCTTCATTAAATCTAGAGTTTACGTCATTAAATCTATTTGCATTACATACATATAAGCATCTATTTGGGTCATAAGCTTCCCGGATATTGGAGACCCATTTGTGGATAGGCAAATCCGTTGCAGGCTGAAATGGACAATGCCAGCAGCAGTAGTCTCATACATTTTCCCTCTATCACACTACATTTGCTATCTGCCCTGGAAGCCTTCAGACTGTAACTGTAGGATGGGCTCCCAATCTGCTAATGCTCCCTGTAGATTTTTCTTTTTTAATTTGTTAGCCCCCATGGTCATACCAACTCAGTATGATAAATCATCCACCCAACTACCCATCCACTCATCTATCCTAGTAATTCAGCATCCCTGAAAAAAAAACCAAGAAGATTAATAAATACATGTAGGGTTGAGTTTAGAATTCACAGTGACCCAATGCTCAAACAAAGGACAAAAATTTCATGGATAAACGAAACCCAGTTTATCTTGTTTAGCTCCATATCACTCAGGCCAGCTGTTAAAAAGTAGAAGGCTTCCCAGTGATAATCCTGAGTCTGGGGACAAAGGGTTACTAGGAAGCTATACTTATAAGAGATGATCACTATGCACATGCCATGTAAGTATAGAAACAACGAATCTATTCAGAAAATGCTTTTGGAGGAATATGAGATTTGCTGAGCAATTCTCGAATGCTAAGTATTGAGCTGGATGTATGATTCGGCACAAGGTATATGTTTTGTACAAGAATGTAGTAGACTGAGATGGGAACCAAAACCCAACTCCAGCGGCTATCATGTTAGTGACTAGAGGATACCTGTGATAGGTAATTTATGTTCCATGTTTGCAAATGAGAATGTGGTATTTACTTATGCATTTATAGACATGGCCTATGTAGCTCTGGCTGGTCTGGAACTCTGTAGATCAAGCTGCCCCTGACTCACAGACATAGCATGCCTGTCTCCCAAATGCTAGGATTAAATCCATGAACATTCAAGCCCAACTTTTACTAAACTGAATTTCTTTTTCTTTTTTAAAAGGAAAGCAACAGAAAATACAACAGTCACAATGCACTAAATGTAAATGTCTTGGCCATCATATTCAGTGTTAAGAAGCCAGTACATCATCTGGTATCCACTTCTGATACAAGTGACAAATCAAGTCAAAGACAGGCCAAAGAGGCCTCTGGTCTCCTATAATGCTTGGTTTTTCCTCTTTAAAGGCCTTTCAAGATCCTTAATTAATAGTCCTTCTTGCCACCACTGGTTACAGTTGAAAGGAAAAACTATACTATATCTATATCTATCTATCTATCTATCTAATATTGATCCATGTGTTTCTCAGTCCAAAGGCATCTATTTTTTAAAAAAAGATTTATTTATTTTATTTATGAGTACACTGTGTCTTCAGACTCACCAGAAGATGGCATCAGATCCCATTACAGATGGTTGTGAGCCACCATGTGGTTGCTGGGAATTGAACTCAAGAACTCTGGAGGAGCAGACAGTGTTCTTAACCACTGATCCATCTCTCCAGCCCCACTTTTTTTTTTCTCACCTGTGATGCAGAGCCTACCTACAATCACAGGCTGGAACTTCTAGAATGATTGGAAGTAAAATAAGAACCATTTACTATTAGCCTAATTAAATTCCATTTTAACCACATTAAATGGGCCAAGTAAAACTTGCTATATAGCTAGAAGGTATTTACCTGCAACAAAATATGACAGTATGCTACTTAAATATAATTACTGTTAGAATTACATCACTGGTAAAATGTCATAATTTGTGTTAGCTTAAAAGCATTTAAAAATGTTTAACTACATTTACATCACCACCCTTTGTGTGAGTCAGTTCTCTCCTTCCATTATGTGGGTTCTGGGGATGGAATTCATGTCATCAGGCTTGGCAGCAAGCACCTCTACTCACTGAGTTATCTTGCCACCTGTCAAAAATCCTGATCAGGGGCTGGAGAGATGGCTCAGCAGTTAAGAGCACTGACTGCTCTTCCAGAGGTCCTGAGTTCAATTCCCAGCAACCTCATGGTGGCTCACAACCATCTGTAATGGGATTTGGTGCCCTCTTCTGCTGTGTCTGAAGACAGCTACAGTGTGCTCATATACATAAAATAAATAAATCTTTAAAAAAAAAAAAAAAAAGGGCTGGAGAGATGGTTCAGTGGTTAAGAGCACTGACTGCTCTTCCGAAGGTCCTGAGTCCAAATCCCAGCAACCACATGGTGGCTCACAACCATCTGTACAGCTACCGTGCACTCATATACATAAAATAAATAAATAAATAAATAAATAAATAAATAAATAAATATTTTTTTTAAAAAATCCTGATCATTTAAAAGTGAGTTCATTTAAGACCATGACTTCAGAAGAATTTTGTAAGACGGTGTCATTAGCTTCAATTTACCAGTGACAAATCAGGCACACAAAAAAAACAAACAATAACAACAAGAGTGAGTCAGATGTCTGAGTAGGTGGAGCTTGACTAAGTTTAGAGCATTGTCTCCTTTCTCAAGGCCAATTCCCAGAGTCCCCAGGTCCTACATGGTGTCCGTTTACTTTTAGTAACCTCCACTGCCCGTGGAACACAGAGTGTTTCCCTCTTCTACCTAAGACACGCTATTTGTACAACATGGCGTGTATTATGCCATGTAGAATTATGCCATCTATTCACTTCAACTTGAAGAACAAAATCATACAAGCTTTAAGTTACTTGCAAAGGGTTTTCCAAAACACGTCACTGACACAAAGTAGGAATTAACCTCCAGTGGCTTAGACTTCCCCTCAACACTGTAAATGGTTTGGGAACAACAAGCAAGAATCTTTGCCAAATGAACATTTTCAATTTCTCTCCCTCCCTCCCTCCCTCCCTCCCTCCCTCCCTCCCTCCCTCCCTCCTTCCTTTCTTTCTTACTCTTTTTCCAAGACAGCATTTCTCCATGTAGCATTAGCTGTCCTGGAACTCATTATTAGGCCAGGCTGGCCTTGACGCATAGATACACCTGCCTTTGTCTCCCGAGTGCTGGTATTAAATATGTGCGCCACCACTACCTGGCACAAATGAACATTTTACATGCTAATTCTTTACAGGGCAAAAGAAGAAAACCATGTCTTCCAATTTTTCATACATTGTCAAAATAACAGAATTTGAAAATGATGGTTCCAGATCAAGATGACTATTTACGAACACTGTTGGATATGAACTCTGTTTTACAGTACAATACCTAGAATTAAAACTTAAGACTCTGTTAGAGTCACTAATCTTCCTAAAGTTAGCCATTCCAGTCCCCTTAATCAGCTGCTTCTGAAAAGCAGCAGAGGCTGTCTGAGGTAAGGGGAAAAAAGAAAGTAGATTCTGCGGTGAGACAGATCCTCTGTATTGTGGCTCTCTTGCTTGATGCTTCTGATGTTTGGCCAAGTTATTAAGTTGCTCTATGTTTCAGTTTTCCCCTATGAAATTAGGGACACCACTTCTTGCCTTTCCTGGTCCTTATGAGGCATAAAGTAAATGGACTAGCATCAGGGCAAGCTCAGTTCCCAGGAAAGGAGCTATTCAATGAACAGCAATGGGTGCTCAGTGGATATTATAAGTCTTATAATGGATGTCTGTTGTATCTCCCCTCACCTAAAGATGAAAACGAAGATTAGTGACATAGTTGATACAAAAAATTATTTCTATCTCTAGTTTTTCTGCATTTTAGGATTTATATTGAACTGGATTAAATATGGTCAACATTGAAAATTATCTTTACGATAAAATATTTGGATAAAGGGATCACGGGATCACAGTGATTAAATAGTAATGACTTTTTAATTTTTACTCTACATATTAAATAATCTCTAAATCACTACAAAGGGAAAAAAACATTGTAACACAGTTTGTACTTATGCAGAATAGCTTTAAAAGAAATGAAACCACCCTGTAATCCCATAGATTATGTTTTAAAATAGAATGATAGGCCAGCTGTCAGATGCACACACTTTACACAGAATGGGGCCAAGAATCTTCTCCTGAAGCCCATTGTAGTTCCTAGGGCACCTGCCCTCACTAGATGGGAAACTCCATCCCACACAACACTGGCAGTCCATTACCCCTCCCCACCAAGATCTAACTCTGTGTCTCCTAGCTGGCTTCAAACTCACTAGTCCACCTACCTCTGCCTCCCTAGTGCTGAAATTAAAGGCATGAGTCACAACACCTAGCTACCGAATGAGTTCAGACAAGAGTCTGGGTGTGGAAGGTTGTGAAATTGCTTGTGAGACCTCCCTAAACTTACCGCATGCTGTTCCTAACTGACACTTGATGGGAAGGCCGTATAATATAGAATCTCTCTTTCAATGTAACTTTAGTTTTTTAAAATGTGTGTGTGTGGTGTGGTATGTATGGGTGTGTGTGAGCATGGAGAGAGAGAGAGAGAGAGAAGCATGTGCTCAAGTACATGTATGTGTGATCTCTTCTGAAGTCATTTAACTTGCCAGGTACGGTGGCACACACCTTTAATCGCAGCACTTGAAAGGCGAAGCAGGTGGATCTTTAAAGTGAGTTCTAGGCCAGCCAGGGCAAGCCAGTGAGACAAACAGGAAAACATTTCAGTACCTCTTACCCTGACACACTGATTTAGATATATGGGACCAGTAAGGAAGTGTCCTGTTGAGCACACACAAATGCATTCATTCAAATACTGAGTACCCACCACCAAGCAATTTGCACCTTTAGGAGCGAAGGACACAGTGATGAGCTAGAAAGATGATAGAGAGACTATAAAAGTGTTCAGCCTCATATCTATCCACTTAATACTGATAACTGGGAAAAGGCCTAACTTACTTCAACGTTTCTCAAAGTTAGCAATTTCAAAGAAAGATAATTACATATGGTATGTGATGAGGAAGTTGTTGGGTAAGACAATACGGTTAAAAGTAATGTACCTGCCACTTTCAGTACCAATCTACTTTTTTATTTCACCCTACCCAGAAATGGTGGCATCAATAAACAGAAAATGGTAGAAATGTAAGAGTGCACAGTTTCCGAGCTGTCTACTAAGTCCTATGGAAACACAGAGATGCAAATTGATGCAGGGAACAGAACTACTCAATTATTGTTTCCCTACATCAAGAGCAAGGCTGCTCCAATAGAAAAGACAGGAGCGTTTTGGGGTACTGGAAAACATGTGTTCTGGCAAACCGTGGTCAATAAACAGAGGTGTGTGTGTCTTTTACCTGGGAACTAAATGGTCAAATTCGGGGTGCAAACCTCAGATCAGGAATAACAATTTTTACAGCAGCAGTCTCTCCAACCCTAGTTCCATTTATTCTAGAGAACCCTGACTAATATGACATCTTTCTTAAACTAGGTCTGTCTGTTTCCAAAAAGTATCTAATCTCTCATAAAAAGGACTGTAGATCCCCTGACTCTAAAAATCCCAAGCTCCTTCCAACACACCACAGATTGTTTAAGAATGATAGTCTGGTCACCTGCAAACTAAGGAAACTCATAGAACTTTTGAGAGCCCTGCAACAAACAAACCCTACTACATAGGGCTTAGTAGAGTAGCCCACCCACTCACTCTTTCTTGGCAGTCTCCAAAACACAGATACTAAGAAATCTATGATTAATTGTTCCAATCATACTTCTATGAAAATTTTCACTCCCCGAGGGAATGAGATTCCTCAAAGAACAAAATACCACAAAATCTAGTGTCTGGCTATGAAAATTCGATGTCGCTTTGTGCACTATGCCCAGGCTTTAAAGTTCATGGTCTGGTTGAACTTGGCCCTATTGCCTGACCTTTCTGAGCCTGATCCTCTTCTGTTTCAAAAATAGAATAATAAGCAGCACCTTTCTGGATAGTAATAAAAACTAAGATGGAATAAATAATGTGAAGGGAGGACTTAACCCAGAGCATGGTTGGCATGGAAACCTACCCCTTCTGATTAGGCAGCCAGTTAGCTATCATTCTGCCCACCCCATGGGATCTTGAGAGGTTCAAATAGGGTAAGGTGTGTGAGAGCCCTGAAATATGCCACCATAACCACATCCAAAACACTATTCAAGATACAAGAATGGATATTCTCATAATCTTTAAGAGGTTAACCCCCACTTAGCCAAGCATATCTTTAATCCCAGTACTCAGGAGGGAGAGGCAGGCGGATCTCTGAGTTTGAGGCCAGCCTGGTCTACAGAGTGAGTTCCAGGACAGCCAGGGCTATACAGAGAAACCCTGTCTTAAAACAAAACAAAACAGAGGTTAAGCCCCTAAAAAGGAGCTGTAAGTGTACAAGTGTTCTGAAGGTAAGAAGTAGAAAGTGCTAGAAGACTGGTAACAGTCAGTAAATTGAATGAGCACTTAGAACAAAACAACACAATAGCTAAATATTTGCTCTCATTTACACATTTGTGACAGGACAGGCAGTGGTGGCGCACGCCTTTAATCCCAGCACTTGGGAGGCAGAGGCAGGCAGATTTCTGAGTTCGAGGCCAGCCTGGTCTATGGAGTGAGTTCCAGGACAGCCAGAGAAACCATGTCTTGAAAAACCAAACCAAACCAAACAAACAAAAAACAACAAAACAAAAAATAAAATCCAACAATTCTTAGTTCTAGAACTCACATTACTAGAGAAGGAAACGTGTTTATTAAGGAAGCAGAGCTATACAGAATGCTGACATTTGTGAAGCACTCTAAGTACTCTGCGCCTTGTGATAAGCACCTCACAGGCAAGCTTCGACTCACTCCCAACAACCCTGTGAGCTGGATAACATGTCAAGCATTTTACAGATGAGGGAGAAGTCTAAGTAAACCTGTTGCTTTGCTCAAAGTCTCACAGATAGTTATCAGAATTAGACCTTCAATTTAGCCCCATCCCTGCACAAAGCACACGCTTTTAGCTTCTATTCTCTAGCAGTCGTGTTCAAGCTGGGTCCTGAAAACCAAGTAGAGTATGAATCACTTAGCATGAGGTATATGAGATTCTAGACCAAAGGCTCAGTGTAAACTATCAAAGGGCTGCATAGAGGAAGTCTAGAGACTTTTTAAAAGGTATTGGTAACTGCATGTTGGTGGTGCACTTTAATAACAGCATGACAGAGGCAGAGGCGGAGAGGCAGAGGCAGAGGCAGGTAGATCTCTGAGCTGGAGTCCAGCCTGGTCTACAGAGTGAGTTCCAGGATGGCCAGGGCTACACAGAGAAACCCCATCTCCAAAAACAAACAAACAACAAAGTGCTGGCAATATTATTGCTATATAAAATATCCAATCTTTTTATATACCCTGCGCACATACATGAATAAATACATGTGTCCACACACACTACGTAAGAGAAACTCTTGGGGAAGAGGGTACAAGAGAGGACTCAGGCAACAGAGGTCAGGAGATAAAAGGACAGGGAAAGTCGCTAAAATATATTTTATTTGAAAATGTCATAATGATATCTAATATTTCATACAGTAACTTTTAAAAAGCTAAAGAGAACATTTTTGGAGTGCAAAGCAGATCAAATCTAGGGGCTTCAGATATACTAAACAATCACTCTGGCACTTAGCTACAGCCTCAGCACATTATTTTAAATAAAAATAAGATCATTTGAGTTTACAGTTCCTGAAATCTCAGGTGGGTCATATTATTATAGGATACTTAGGAATACATTTACTCCAAAATAATAAAATTTAGGTGGGTCTGGAGAAGTTGTAGGGTAGATGTATTATGTAGGGGTGGATACACTGTATATACGTATGATATTCCCAAAGAATCAAAATTTTCTTTTTCTTTCTTCTTGGTGGTGGTTGTTTGCTTGCTTGCTTTGTTTTGTTTTGTTTTGTTTTTCCCATATAGAGTTTTCTGTGTGTATTCCTGGCTGTCCTGAACTTACTTTATAGACCAGGCTGGCCCTTGAACTCAGACAGATCTGCCCACCTGTGCCTCCCGACTTCTGGGATTAAAGGTATCACCATACCACCTCCCAGTAGATAAGCAATACTTAAGATGGACTCGAACAGAGAGAGGAGAGGCAGTGAGATGAGAAGAAGCACACTGCTGACAGTCCTGGGGAGAGAGTGTCCTGACTACCATTCAGGCTCTCTATAGACAGACAGAGTTTGAACTTGGCTCCTATCACTTACTGGTTGCATGACTTTAATCCAGCTACTCAATTCTTTAAGACTCAGGTTTATCCTCTTAGTGTGAGGCCGACATGGACTCATATCTACATAGTGAGTTCCAGCACAGAAAGGGCTGCAATAAAGAGACCCTGTCTCAAAACAAAACAAACCTACAAAACCAGTCAGAATTATTATAATATTAGGAATATAAACCCCACATAAATAGATATAATGAGAGTTAAGTAATGTGCAACATTATACAGTCTGACTCCCAAGATTCCTTCAAGCACCATCAGAGAAAATTAACACAGAGCTGATCTAAGGCATCTAAATACAGTGATTGTGCTTTAGACATTAGATTGAGTCAGATACCCCAAGTTCTAAAGTATTGGTATATTGGGCTAAACAACTATTTTTATGGAAAATGTTCTGAAGTATTAGTGTATCAGGCTAAACAATTATCTTTATGTGAAAATTTGCTGTGCATAACAGCAAGTTATATTAAGCACAGACTAGAGGCCAATTGTGAATACCACCAGTTATAATAAAAAATTGTCTCTAGATATTGAGTCAAGTTTAGTTGAGAAACATAGTTTCTGGCATATAAAGTGATCAATAGAAGTAAGATTTAGAAGGGAAAAAACTGCCAAAACTGCCAGAGAGGCAGATAAGGTGTTTGTTTGGTAATGGTGGCATTAATTAGAAATAAAAAGGCAATGACCAAACTCACTGACTAGATTCAGAAACTATTAGAAAGGGAGGTAGCAGAGTAACCACACTTTAATTGTGATGCAGTGTGACTAGACCCACCAAAAGAATTAGGGAAGACAGGCTTGTGCAGGTTTGAAGGACCAGGTGAGCATGCAAATGAAAACACTTGTAAATTAGTAAGAATCCCAGTGTGGTGGCACACCTTTCATCCCAGCACTTGGGAAGCAGAGGCAGACAGATCTCTGAAATACAGGACAGCCAGGGCTGCAGAGAAACCCTGTCTCAGAAAACAATACAAACAAAATACTGGCCCAGAGCCAAGAAAGGTTGGAAGAGGTCCCTGTATCAACTGCCAAAACCATTCCTTATGTCTCCTGAGGTCTTAAGGGTTTTATCCAGCAATTCTAAAGTGAATAGTAATTACATGGCTTAAGTGTAAAGCCCTGAAGAATAAACTTATGACACATTTGACAATAAATATAGGTTTGCTCTTTAAAATTAGAAAATGGCACTGTTTTATAAGCAAAGATGATTTAAAGTAAACATGTAAAGTCATATATACTTTTATAAACATATATAAACACTATAAACGTATATATAACATAGATACTTGTCTTCCACCCCTGTATTATACACCTATAAGTCAGATGTGTACTGATGGATCCTGCTGAATATTACATTACTGAGTTTTTAAATATGAGCCACACATTTTAGATATTCTAGTGTTAAGAGGAAACACTATATACAAACTGATATGCATCCAAAATCCAGGTAAATAATGATGGAGAAGCCAGATCTGACTGTCCTTCCTCCTTTCCCACGTTACTTGTGACCCAGCTTATAGCCTTTGTCTCAAAACCTAAGCAAACAAGTCTGCATCCCTGCACCTCTGCTCCTACTTTACAATGTGAACCCTACTTTATTCAAGCACTCATCAGAGTGCACAAACTGGAAATGATGTCAGGCACTCACATTCAGTGATTGTATTTTAATTTCTCTTTTTTGTTGTTGTTGCTTTTTATTTTAGATGTATGAGTGATTTGCTTGCATGTACATGTGTGCATTGCATGTGTGTTTGGTATCTGAGGTCAGAAGAGGGTGTTGGATTCTCCTGGAACTGGAGTTACTGACAGTTACAAGCTGCCCATGTAGGTGGGTGCTGAGAAGTAAGTCCAGGTCCTCTGGAAGAGTAGTAAGTGCCCTTAAGTCCTCTCGCCTACCTTTTAAAATCTCTAACAGTATCCTGATCCATTGTCTCCCTGAATCAAAATTCTCCAAATTCTAATATTCAGGAATTAAAACTATATTTGCATTTAAAGGTCCATGCCAAGTCATTATGTATTTGTAAGACACAGACTGCATGAGACACAGAGAACGAACCTTAATGTAAACTCTTTGCATATGTGTGTATGTGTATGCATGTGTTTACAACAGTAATGAGGTAAAGAATAAAAAACTAAATATTTTTATGAGCTGGGCAGTGGTGACACATGCCTTTAATCTCAGCACTTGAGAGGCAGAGGCAGGCAGATTTCTGAGTTTATTTTTATGATTATAATTTACAAACATTACTGGAAATAAATGTTATTTGAAGACTGTCTTAGAATAGCTGTAAATGTATCTTGGTCTTGTTAGGGCAACTACTGGCAGAAGATTCTGAAAGTGACATAACGGGAAAGGAATAAAATGTAAACAAAGTGTTCAAATTACAAAAGGCAAAAACATATGGAATAAAAAACAAAGATAACAAAAATAGTAAAAAGTTAGTTCAACTCTATTTAAAAAAAAATTCACTTTGAATGTCAATGTAATCTCCTGTTGTAATTCACACATTGCCAGTGGGGCAAGAAATAAAACCCCACTCCATTTTATCTACAGTAAGCCCACTTAAAAGTAAACGATGAAGAAATTAAGGAAATACTACATGCTGTGCTAACACCACTTAAAAGAAAGTAGAAGCAGCTATTACTTAAGAAAGAGAAGACTCCAGAGCAAAGTTAACAGGTATAAGATAAAGACTCAATCCCTAACATGTATCACCTAACAACAGTGTCAAACTACATGAAGCATCTTCTATTGTTTTGGTTTTTTAAGCGTACTGTTTTAGAATTTCATATGGTATATTTTTTACCATACTGTTTCCTGTCACTTGGTTGAAGGTTTTCCCTCGCCTATTGGCTGTGATGTGTAAAAAGCTTTTTCCTACAGGTGGTGTGTATGCCCACTCTCCTACATCCGTGCTGGGATTTTGTCTGGCTTGAGCTTGTGTGTGCCACTGCAGTCTCTGTGAATTTGTATATGCACCACCCCTGGTGTGTCTGGAAAATGCTGTTTCCTTAAAATCATTCACCATCCTGGCTCTTAGAATATTAAAGCCCCTCTTTCACACAGATCCCTGAGCCAAAGGGATGGGGATTAAAATTGGAAAATTCAAATCTCTGAATCAAAATGGATACACCGAGCTAGCAGAAATTCGGCAAAGCATACCATATTCAATAGCACTATTAGTCATCCAGAAATAATGTCACCCCACATAATAAATTACATAAACTCACAAAAGGCATTCTGAACCATACAAATTTGAAATGATGTATCACATAATATCTACTGTCTAACCACAATTGGAATTAAACTAGAAATCAACAAACAATAACCTGGAAAAAAATCAAAATACTTAAAACACTAAAATAATACAATCTAAACTATGGATCAAGGAAGTTGTCCAGAGAAAGTCAAAAATAGTTTTAACAAGCCAAGCGCACAACGGGTATTCCTGTAGTCCTAGCACCTGGAATGCTGAGGCAGGAAGATCACTTGAGACTAAGAGCTCTAGACCAAATCAGGCAACATGATGAGATCCCCGCAAGTAACAAAGAAAGGGAAATAACCTATGTGAGGGTGAAAGCCACCTCTGAGCAAAGTCTGTGGGGCACAATAAAAGCAGCGCTTAGACTGAAGGCCTCCACAGGCCCTGGGCATACATGTGGCACACAGACATGTCAGCGGGTAAAACTCCAATACACATATGCTTTTTTTCAAAAAAACAACCAATAAAACAAAAGCTGATTCTTTGGGAAGTTTGATAAAATCAGTAAACTAACAAAGTCAACTAAGACCATAAAGGGAAAAAAAAAAATCAATAAAGAAGGAAAGCACATCTCAGGAAATGACAAAATTAGATTATATATCAATTAAACTGGAGAAACAATAAATAAAAGGATGAATTGTCACTATGTTGCCCCTAAGGCAGGCAGCAGGGTGAGGCAGATCTAAGTATAATGACACATACAAAAAAACAAAAAACAAAAAACAAAAAAAAACGAAATCCCTTTCTCTGGTATGCCAAATAATGTTATTTAAATTTTCAGACTTATTTTTTGGTACAGAGGTTGTGGGGGTCGGGGGGGAGGAGAGGAGTGTACCATGACCAGAGGGTAACTGGCTATAGTTTGCTCTCTTTTTTCATTATGTGGGTCCTGGGATCGAACTACCATCATTGCATTGGAGGCAAGTGTCCTTATCCACAGATCCACCTAGTCAGCCTCAACTAAAAATAATTCAAAAGAAAATAAAGTAGTATAATAAACAAAGGAATGCTCATACATTTGATGATCTAGTGATAACTAGTCCATTTTAAATGTCCTTAAAGATACAATCTGCCAAAATTCACAAAACAAAGCCAATTTAAATAGATCTGTACCTATTAAAGAACTGAATCAATACCCAATAACTTCCTTTTTGTATCAGTTAGTTCTTTTTTTATTTACTAATCATTTTATTTGTTTATATTTCAAATGTTATCCCCCTTCCCAGTGTCACCTCCATGAACCTCCACCCCCTCCCTACCCAATAACTTTCTAAAACAGAAAGTACCAGGTCTAGCTGGGCTTACAGGTAAATTCTACCTAAACACAAAAGAAACTGTATCAATTCTCTGCCATCTTTTTTCAAACTTGAAATTTTCAGAAATAACTTATGAGAAAAAGTTTTGGGCTGGGGAGAGACCTTAGTTGAAGAGATGCTTGCAGCACAAGCCTAAGGACCTGAATTTAATTCTCAGAACCCAAGGCTCAGTCACTAACCTGTCTGAAGTACTCAGTGAGCTCTATGCCAGTGAGACACCAGCAAGTCAAACAGTGGCTGAGAAATGAATAAAACCAGAGACAGACCTTCTGTACATAAGCATGCACAATCAGAGGCACCCACACAAACACTTAAAAACACCTTTGCAGAGCACGCACTACTCACATGGAAATGAAAAATGCAAAAGGAAGTCTGACCTAAGGCCTAGAATTACCACTATCATCCCTAAGTACAGAGTGTGCTTTATTTACTGAACACATTGTATTGGTTTGAATAAGAATGGCTCCCATAGGCTCATATACTTACATGCTTCTTCCCAGGGTTTCTCTGTATAGCCCTGGCTGTCCTGGAACCCACTCTGTAGACCAGGCTGGCCTAGAACTCAGAAATCCACCTGTCTCTGCCTCCCCGAGTGCTGGGGTTAAAGGCGTGCGCCACCACTGCCCTGCTCCTATGCTTATCTCTTGAATACTTGGTTACCAGGGAGGGAAACTGCTTTCGGAAGGATCAGGAGGTGTGGCCTTGTTGGAAGAGGTGTGTCACTGGGAGTGGGCTTTGGGGGTTTCAAACTCCCTGCCAGGCCTAGTGTCTATGCTCTTAGCCAGGGTTTCAACACTAAGCCTGCCCCCTGCTGCCATGCTCCCAGCCATGATGATAAAGACTGACCTTCTGAAACTGTTAGCAAGCACCTAATTAAATGCTTTCTTTACAAGAGCTGGGCTTGGTCATGTTGTCTCTTCACAGTAACAGAACAGTAACAAAGACAGATATTAATTTGGTTTAAAGGAAAAAAAAGCTTGAGGGGGGATATTTAAGTAAGATTAATGGCTCTGTCATAAATCATGAAGAGGTTGATTCTTCACACCTCAGTTTTAGTATACATACAGAGGAGGACACAGTGATATTGATACAATGACAACACTGAAGAATTAAATTTACAATTTTGTATTTATAGGGGTTAATCCTTGCTGATTTCAACTGCCCAATCTACTTTGTCATCTTTACCTTTTATATTATCTACAGAATTATATTAACTGGAAATTATGGGGGCAAAAATAAGTTCTACCGTGTGTCCATGCTAATCCTAGCACGGCCTTATCTTCTGTCTTAAGAAGTGACTTGGATGGAGAAATGATTTGGTGGTTAGAAGATCATACTGGTCTTGCAGCTTGGTTCCTAAGTACCCATGTTGGGCAGCTTCCAACTGCTAGCAAACTCTCATGGCCCTGGCATGGAGGTACCTACACTCACACATACACACCCACACACAGACTACATAGTTAAGAATAAAGAGAGATGGCTCAGCAGTTACAAAGCATTTATTGTTCTTGCAGAGGACCTCAGTTTAATTTCCAGAACTCACATGGTTTACAACCATTTGTAACTCTGATTTCAGGCAATCTGATGTCCTTTTCTGCCTCCTCAAGCACCAGCCACATAGTATATACAGGCAAACTTTCATATACACAAATTAAAAATAAATTGTTTCTTAAAAGTAAATTACCCCAAATCCTTATAGCTTTGGTTATGCAATCAAATGACTAATATTGGGCTAATCTCTTCTTCTGAGAAAATAATCATTTTCCTGGCAGATTGTAAAAGCTTATGGTCCAGTCCTCAACCAAATTCTTTCCACATGATTTGAATATTCTCCCTAGTAGACATTGGCACCTAACTAGATCTACTTCCTTCAGAAAGAAAGATGAACAGAAACTCTAGAGAGTCACTTTAGTTGAAGTCCAAATGAAAAAGCTCCAAGTAATGGCAAAAGAAAATAACAAAAAATCTGAGCTGATTAACAAATATGGCCTTAGCCTAGCTATAGAGGTCAAGGATGACTAAACTCTGATCATCCAAGATTCTACCTCATCTATCGGATTATAGGCACATGGCACTGTGCAAAAATTACGAATGGTTGGGTATTGAACCCAGGGCTTCATGTATGCTATGGCAAGCGACTATCAACTGAGATAAATCTGAAGCCCCAAATCCTCTTCTTTTTTATTCAAAAGCTAATTCATGAAGAGTAAAATCCAGCCCCAAGTACCTGAATCTAAACAGGTTAAGAAGAAATCCACTAAAATACAAAAGCAGGTCCAGTTTCTTCCACCCCACTGGTTTCCTATACAACATAGCATCTTGCTCCCAGGGCCTAGGAACGACCACCTTCTCTAAGAAGAAGGCATAGAGTTTCTGTCCCAACCTCAGTACTACCTGGCTAAATGACTGCTCATGACTCATTCCCCTAAATCCTAAATTTTTTCTCTCCAAAATGAGAATACTCTTTCCTCTTACAAAATAGCTATGAAAATTAAAGCTTAGCCTGGCCGTGGTGGTGCACACCTTTAACCCCAGCATTCGGGAGGCAGAGGCAGGCAGATTTCTGAGTTCGAGACCAGCCTAGTCTACAGAGTGAGTTCCAGGACAGCCAAGGCTATACAGAGAAACTCTGCCTCAAAAAACCAAAATGAAAAAAAAAAGAAAATTAAAGCTTAAATGTGCCCAGCAAACAGAAGATAGGTCAACATTTGTCTGTTTAAGAACCTGGGTTCAATTCCAGGGAAAGGGTATGTCCCCGAGTACATGGTTCACAATCAATAATCGTAGACGATTCTCTTTCAATTCACTTGCTATAGCTTTATGCTCCAATTCTTCTTTACATAAAACCAAATCAATCAGGCATAGTGATGCATGCCTTTGATCCCAGCACTGGGAGGCAAAGCAGGCAATCTCTGTTTGAGCCTAGCCTAACTTATAATACATAGTGGGTTCCAGGATAGCCAGGGCTATGTGGACAGACCTGAAAACAAATAAACAAACAAACAAAAAACAAACCTGTAACAGGATTAATTTGGAAATACCCAAACTGAATCTAAGTTCTAGAAACATCCTTTCCCACATTTGAGCACTAACTCCAACACATATTTCAAAAGTTCTCAAAAGAGAGGTCTTAAGACAGGTCTTACAGCTATTATTTTTAAGAAGTCAAAAGTAGCTCAAGATGAGGCTAAGTAATGAGATGTAAGTCCTTTGAGAACCTATGGGCTCACCTCATTACTAGTAAGTATTATCAACTGTATTCTACCCAAGATTATCAGATATTCCAAGTGGCAAAGAATTCCTTGAAAAGCACTGACACAACAAAGCTGACGAAGAGAATCTCTACTCCTTCCAGTACACTTTGGTTTTGGAAATTTACATTCTGTGTAGTAATTATTAAAGTTCATCACAGGTTGTTACAGGTCAATGGCACTAGAGGAGCCATCTACTGTGGCAGAACAAATAAAAGCTTCAGAACTAGTTTCTGTGTCAAATCTCACTGTCACTGAACTTGACATTGACACTGGACAGCACACTAAAGCTCTCAAAGCCTCATTTCCTCACCTGTATTGTTTTCAAAAGGGGGCTGTGAAATCAACTCCATGATCTGCAATTAACGCTTTTCATTTTAAGCAAAAAAGGGAAAGAAATATACGGGGTGATATTTCATCTACATTTTTAAAAAGTTGTTCCTGGGGCTGGAGAGACGGCTCAGTACCAGTTACTGCTTTTTATGGAGGGCCTGAGTTTGTTTCCTAGCCACATCAAGAGGCGCAATGCCACCTGTAATTCCTTTGGTTTCTGTGTACACCTGTATTGATGTTCATATAGCTGCATACACACATGCGCATGCAGACACATATACATAATTTTAAAGTAATTAAAATTCTTTTAAAAAGTATGTAACAGATGCCAGTCACCTATTGGACTATAAGGTATATGTTATTTTCTGTATATGTTTTCCAAAATTTGGAAAAAATAATGAACACTACATGTTAACAGTTAGACTCAAAATAGCTAAGCACAATCTTATTTAATACTGGGAAAATTCTTCATAAATCAATTTTATCTTCTCTCCAAAGTAGTTTGCCTTTAACAATGTTATATACATGGAAGGCAACCCACATTATTTGTCATGGGCATGTACTTCTTAGTGACACATAATGGTAGGGCCTAATTAAAATCTAAAGTATATTATAAATTAACACACAAACAGTCTGGCCAACTGCTCAGACTACAGTGATGTGTGCAAAGGGCAGAAGCTGTGTTGGACAAGTCCCTCTTAGGTGAAAACAGTCATGAAATGAAGACACACCTTACATCAGTACCGTTCTTAAACGATTCCCACTCTGCTCAGATACTCAAGAGCTGGCTCCTAGAGAAAAAGCCCAGGCAAGGTTTAGAGCTTAGAAAGGACACCAGGTAAAGGTGACATTAAGAGAGTCTAAAAGTAGCAAACAGGACAAGAACTGCATAGTCTCTGCATGCACAGGTGCATACACAAGCACGCGCACACACCCACACATCACAATTATTAAATGGACAGAATGGAAAAGGTATTTATATACCTGATACTGATTTAATATTAATACTGATTAGACCGTATTAAATTCTTGGAGATAGGAATTCCTGAGGAAAATAAAAATGGGTCCATGTAGAATAGATTTCATATTTCAGAACTAAGGTCTTACAATGCAATTTTAAAAACAATGTCAGGTGCCCGAGAAGGCCAGAAGAGGGCATTAGATCCTTGGAACTAGAGTTACAGGTCGTTGTAAGCTGCCACGTGGGTGCTAGGAATTGAAGGTGAACCCTCCAGCAGAGTGACTGGTATTCTTAACCTTCGAGCCATCTCTCCAGCCCCTCATAATGCAACTTCATTACTTCAATTTTTAAAAAGTCAATTTAATTAAACAAATAAAGCAACTGCCTTTTGCTAAACAACAATGTCACAACTGACAGTCCTTTATGGCAATTTGGTTTCCCAGTTGCCCAGAAAAACAGTTGACGAACTCTAAGGACCCTAGTTAAGATAGTCTAAGGTTGTGTGGCAAGGTGAAAGGCTAGACCACAGCTTGATGGAGTCTATCCTTTCACACCACCCATCTCCAAAACACCCTATATGACTAAAGGGCGAGTCTCAAAGAGGAATAAGAGATTAAAGCTACTTCCTCGTGTGTTCAAACACTCTAAAATCTAGAAATTCACTTCTCCGCTGTTCATCCACTTTTCATTAAGTAGAATTTAGATCTATAAAACTTCCCCCCCCTCCCTCCTAGATACTATGTCACTATGTAGCTGCACTCACAATCCTCCCCACTTCTGCCTCCCAAATGCTAAGGCACGCACCATTTAAGCTTCAAACACCACTTTTATCATTACCTTATCAAGCTGCAAAATCAGGACCATGGTCTGGAGAGGAAGCTGGTTAGGATCACAACAAATTCCCAAATCAAACAATTCTATTAGTTTCAGCACAATTCATCAACAAAAAGCTGGCCTAGGACTGTGGCAATCAGCTGCATTACTGTATTTTAGAAAGACCAGCTCCCCCTGACACATGTGTGTATATAGGTGTAAGCAACTACTCCGTGGGTCATGCCATCAAACAAAAGCAACACCTACAAAGTCTCTCTCAGTGACTAGAAGCAGCCAGACACTCAAACTGCCAGTCCTGAATTATGGCCTCTGAATGGTGAGGGCTTCACATTTCACCGATCAGGGCACAGCCCAATCAGAAGACAAACCCCTGCCCTGCCGGGGACCAGCAAATCCGCTTTCTTCCAGTGTGCACATGACTGAATGTGCTTCTGTCCATCATCTGGGTCATATATAGTTCAATGCGAGCTAAGCAGACAGGGCTGCAAGGAAATCTGGTGCGGTTCAATACCTTGTCTAGCCTGGGCTCCAGTTATTTATTTATTTTTTTAAACTGACAAACTCATTTTTCTCCTGGGACAGGATGCTGTGCTGGCTGAAGTTCCATTTCTACAGCAAGAACCCTACTGGAAGCACAGAAGCTGTCCTCTAGCACAGCAGCCCAACTTTCTGACTGTTGTTGCTGTCTTCTCCTAGCACCCCCATCCCCTCTTGACAAAGATCCAACTGTACAAAGTCTTACGTAACAGTTCAGGACTACTTCGGTTCTTTTACTGGGTAAGCACTTTCATTTTTTTTTTTTTTCCAGCTAAAAACCATTTTAAAATTGCATCTGTTGAGAGGCTTTGACTAAAATCTTTTAAGTAATTTGTGTAGTGAAAAACTGTCACTGATTTTTTTCGTCTCATTTCTGCACGTGCTCCTTTGTTCTCGGAACAGAAGCTTTATACGCTCTCCATAACGCAGCTGCAGAGTTATTAAGTCAGTTATTATAAGGAACACAAAGGTTGCTTCGCATTCTTTGCCTTTAGATAATTAATTTTGTATTTGTTTTTCTTAAAACAATATTTAAATAAGACAGAAGTTAACAAAAGAATAAACTGTTAGAGAATGTAGCAAAGTTTGAAGTTTTTACCACCTTTTCTATCTGTAGTTTTATATGGCCAAACACTTGTGCAGCCTGGAGCGTTGGGGGTAGAGGCAAGCATAGACAGAGAGGAACTAAGCCAGACATGGACAAAGGCATGAGCCAAAACCAGACAGTCCTGGTCGTTCGATAGGCCAGCAGTGGGTGAGACAGGTCAGCCAGCTGCGGAGGTGGGAGGGGGAAAGGGGGCACGGATGTGTGAGGTGCTCATGCGTGCAATCGTGACTAGATTCTGAAACTGCCAGCCATTTTCCAAGCTATGCTTTGTATACTCTAAAGGAATGTGTGTCCCCTGAAGCAGTTTTAGCAAAGCCACTGAAAGGAGTACAAGAGAGACCAGCAGCACATAGAATCAGAAAAAACTGGGAACTCGAGTGGGCAAGAGGGAATGAAGAGTGTGTGGAAATTTTTTAGTGATCTGGAATGTGTTGAGTGACAGGAAGTGCCCCAAGCAACCCCCCTTCCACTCTTCTCAGTCTCGCCTGCTTTTGTCTAACTCTTGTAATCTACACACTACTGCTTCCAAAGCTGTCTGAGTTTAAGACAAAAAGAAACATAAAAGGCTCTCCATTTCACAGTACCTGTGATATAGAAGAAATGTAAATGCATGGTTCTTCAATCCTATCAAGATTTTTTTTCAGGTATATAGAAGATACTTAAAATAACTGCTTATAGTAAATGAGAATCATAAATTATAGAACCATTTTAAACCTATAATTAAAAGAAATTAACCAATTCTGGTATAACTTAGGTGGGTTCCTAATTTGAAGGCAACTTGTTTTCTTTGGTTTGTGTATTACATGTGAAGCTGGATTTTCTTTGTATAGATGTGGGCTTTGGAGAAAATATTCAAAGTACTAAGAAGAGAGTACTTTAAAAAAGAAGGCGGGGGATGATTTCCCTTTGTGGGTTGGAAAGCACTTTAAAGGACTAGTTCCTTGAGAAAAGCAGCTGTCTCTTACTTTTGTTTGTATGAAATCAAGTAACTTTATAATATAAAAAATGCTAAGAAGAAAACTTTTCAGACAATATAACATTATTCTAAGTGAAAAAAACAATCTGGCATGTTTCCCAAAGTTCAGGAACACTAAAAAACAATCAAACAATTTAACAGCTAACCCTACTTACGAAATGGAGAATTAAGCGTGTGTCAGAGGATTCTTTCTAATGTTTTTAGCTCCTACACAGAATGTTAGTGGGCAGCCTAGGAGTTAATCTTCCCCAGTGTGGCTCTGAGCCTTCATGCCGAGCAGACGTTATTCACATGACGATTCGAAAAGTCCATTCATATATCTCACTACCTGGATTTGAATAGAAACCAGACAGCAATTCTTTAGCTCCAGCCACATTCGCCCCACTGGACAATAGTGATTTGTTAGCACAGAGTCGCAGGCTGGGGAGCACAAAGCTCAGAGCGCAGAAAGATGCAGAATTCAGAGACCAGGAAGTTACAGGCTCCACGCACTCCTGGCAGCTCTGAGATTTGAAGAGAAAAAAAGGAAAGAAAGAGAAAAGGGCAACGCGGAGATTCGAGATGCCGCGTTTAAGAGCGACTGGAGCATTTTAACCACCTCCTGGGCCATGAGAGCTGCATTGTTAAAGTACACAAAGTCAGAGTCCTGCGCGCTCTCTTTTCTCACTACAGAATACTTCATTCAAAGCCCTGGAACAGTCAGCAGTACTAAAGTATCCACAGTGTGCTGGCTGCTTGGTCTGCTCTTATAGAAAGGACAGGAACATTTTATAAATAAAGCCTACTAGCACAAACAGAACATAATAAAGTTAGTATCCTTTTAAATTTATTTCATAAAAGCATTCAAAATTAAAGGTACTAAAACTCTATAAAAATTATTTTTTCTCCAAGATAACATATAAGATTTATTATTGAATTTCAAACAAAGTTTTCTTAGAACAGTTTAAAACTAGTCAATCACAGAAAACTTTTGTTTTAGGTTGTATTTGCCAAACAAAAATTTAAAATCAAAGCCCCATGCACTTAATTTTGGAAACAAAAGAAAATCATATGTTCTTTTCTGGATCAACAAATTATAATCTGTCTCTGTCATGAAATTTTAAAAAAATATTAATGTGAATTCTAAAAGGAACAGGGAAGATAATTCTTCGATCTCAATTAATGAGCAATGAAAAAGAATATACAGTTTCTATGCAGACCCTTGTGGTGCAACCTGAACATCAACAGGCCAGACTTGTCCCCATTCCATCCAGTAGGAACAGGAGACCCTGGCAAAAAGAAGCTGTATTTGTTTTTGGTTGTTTGGTTGGTTGGTTGTTTTTGGTTCTTTGATCTATAAGGAAAACCAAGCAATAAATAGCATCATATCCGAGATCTCAAACAATCAAAAAGTGCTTTGGAAACATGAACTGTTCTGCTCAGTTATATCCCATGATAATAAGGTTTTGAGTTGGATACATGCCAGGTTTCATATGGCTGCCAGTGACTAAGCTTCCTCAGCTTCTATCACTACTAGTCAAATGCCACATATCACTTACTACCTCTATCTGTGCGCTGTTCAATAGAACAGTCATTAGTCACATGTGGCTATTTTGATTTACATAAAAGAAATTTTCAGTTCTTCACCCCTCCTCGCCTTATTTCAACCCCTCAACAGGTGCATGTAACTATTGGTTATTATGCTGAATGGCCCAGATAGAAGGGACTTCCATCACCACCCGTCATTGTAATAAAGGTGATCTAAGACGTTCTTATATCACACACATTGTCTTCAACTACATGTACAGTTGGACACATGCACACAATCTTTAGGTAAAAGTACAATACCATGCATGACAAAATAGTGAAAGGATATTTTATAGCCTTAAAAAAATTTTTTTTGAAACCAATGGTAAGGCAGAAGGTCCAGATCCATTTTCTTTACTTGGTTTACAATGAAAACTACAATTATGAAAAATACAAAGAGAATAGAGGCAGAGGGGAGTAGTGGTCAAAGCCAAATGAGCCACAGAAGTTCTTTCCAAATATACGAGGTAATTCTATAGTTTCTCTTCCATTACCATTGTTTTGAATTAAACATAGAGTAACAGAGCACTGACTGTTGGATCAGTCAGACCTGGGTGACTTTACTAACATTCACTTTCATAGATAGTTGCTACAAGGCAAATTAATTCACTGCTCTCAAACTTACTGGCTAAACAAGTAAATAGTCATGGGACAGGAAATATAAAAGAATCAACAATAAAGCATCTAGTAATATGCAAAACACAAAAGGGGCAGTAATTATTTACTACATTTTCCCTTTAAATCTTTACAATGTAACTCCTTCTAAACAGATAGCATTCAGAACATGAATTCAGCAAGTCTTTAAAAGCAATTACCCTAAAATACTAATGCTGGCCATGTCAACTAAGTAAAATGAAAATATATGGATGCTGGGCACTTTTTCTAAGCCACTAAATGCAAATGATATTTGTGATTCTTGAGTCTTAAAGCAGTCTTACAGGGCGACATTAATATAGTGGCAGAGGGGAGTTTTAATTGTTTTATTAATGCAGACTGTGTGGTAGAGGAGAAAGTGACTTATTCTAGGAAAAGCTCAGGTCATATTTGTTTCAAATAACCAGCATAGCTGCTACGTGTTCAGAGCTTTGAATTTACAGAGTGTAGGTATTAGACAAAGGCCATAAAACTGAAGAGCTGGCTCAGTCATAAAATGCTTACTGTGCAAGCATAAGGACTTGAGTCCGAAACCCTAGTGACAGTAAGCAGTGACAGGAAGCCCTTTGGGCTTGTTGCCCAACCCAGCCTAGGCAAATTAGTAAGTTCCAGGTTCAGTAAAAGATCTTATCATAAAAACCAGGTGGAAAGTGAATAAAGAAGGTACGGTTCATCAACCTCTGACCTCTGCACACAGGTACATGTGCACCCACTTATATAAATACTCTGTAGCCAAAAGAAGACTGATTTGTCAAGGAGTGTCAGCAAGTATCTAAACACTGTGAACCTGACACCTGTTCAAGAGTAAAGAAAACTATTGTATTAGATTTACTTATTATTTTCAGAGAGCCTGAGCCCTCGTTCATATAAATGTCAGCGGATAACTTGTAAGGAGCCAGTTCTCCCATCCACTATGAAGGTTTGAGAACTGAACTCAGGCTGTCAGACTTAGTGGCAAACATCCTTACCCAATGAGCCATCTCATTCTACTTGAAAGGACTATTTGAACTTAGTTTATAGTAAAGATTGAATGCAATGAGCAGTACCTCCTCTCTCAAGGCTTTGGTGATAATCAAGAAGAAAAACAACAGCATGCCAAGTGACTTCTACTTTGACCACAAATTTTAACCCCAAATATGTCACAAAAAGAATTTGATGAGATTCTTAGACTGTGATACCTTTTCTCAACTAACCAATACCAAACCTCCTTAAGTGCAAGAAGTATATATCAGGGTTGGTAGACATGTC
Organism: Rhynchomys soricoides; assembly: GCA_019843965.1. Taxonomy (NCBI): domain Eukaryota; kingdom Metazoa; phylum Chordata; class Mammalia; order Rodentia; family Muridae; genus Rhynchomys; species Rhynchomys soricoides. The sequence goes on along the minus strand of JADRCH010000067.1, from coordinate 18,024,334 downwards.
AGAATTCTGGCTCTACCACTTGTATACAATGGTATTGAATGAGTCCCTTTCTCCTCTATCACAGTGTCTGCATCAATAAAACAGAAATACCGCTACCTGCAAGACTGCTTTAAGGTTCAAGAATCACAAATATGAAACACCTAACACTGGTTCTGGCACATGGAAAACAAATTCTCTCCTAACTTCTAAAGGCTTTAAGTCCAGATCAATATCTGACACCTTTCCTGGATACAGAGAATGAAAACAGAAACGTTCCACCCTGTTCACAGCACCTAGTATTCTCTGTTTAAAGTTAAAATTAAACACATGAATGTAAAAACAATCAACATTGCATGAGGTATTTAAAATCTTAGAGAAAAGGACAAGATGAAGTAACTGAATTCATACACGAAACTTATTTTAAAAACAATCAACATTGCACGAGGCATTTAAAATCTTCATGAAAAAGACTAGGTGAAGTAACTGAATTCATACATGAAACTTATTTGAAAAATGAGATAGGATATCAGATTTTAAATATATACATATATATCATTTAATGTATGAGTGATTTTGTCTGCATGTACGTATGTGTGTGCAGTGACACAGAAGAGTGTGTTAGATTTCCTGGACCTGGAGTTACAGAGACAGTTGTAAGCTACCATTAGGTATCAGGTTGCAATAAAGTAATGAGTAACTTATTGTTGAAACAAGTTTAGTACTATTATTAGATCTAAAAATGGAGAGTGCTTTTTCCCTAAACAATATCTCACTATGAATTGAGGCTGGCCTGGAGTTTTCTACATAGCCCAAGCTAGACTTGAACGAATATTACTGCCTGCTTCCAGAATACCAAAACAAAGAATCTTTTCCTTTAACAGATACTATTTTCTAAAGCCTCTTTTAGAACATGTTTCTATGGACTCTTCTTGGTTATTATAATAAATACATGTCCTAAAGTCCATATAGTCCATGGTTAAGAAACTAAAGTAGCCTACTGCATGCATGGAAAAGAAATTTCTGCCTTTTAAAAATCAAAGCTATATATAAAGAATTCCTAGATACCAACTGCATCTGTGGATACATGTCAAGTTGAAAACAACTCAGCAGCAATAAAGAAGTAACAGGTGTCCTTGACTAACGCTGAGTGACCGGCAAAGGGCAGATCTGACACATGAACCGTTCAGAACATGCAGGGCAGTAGATTTTCTAAAGCAAACAAAATGGTTAACAGAGATAACATGGTATAGTAGGCCCTCTTAAAAGGTTGTTTTTCTAACAGAAATAGGCAAATCTAGATGTGATATCCCCTTATCTCTTCACAACTTCCTGAAAATAACTAAAGCAAAGGATTCTGGATCCTTATTAACATTAATTATGAATCTAACTAATATTAACTAATATGCATTATATATAGTGTTAAATTTAGGATAAATCGTGGGCCAGATGTGGTGCTGCATGCCTTTGATCTTAGTGCTTAGGAAGCAGAGGCTGTAGGATCTCTGTGAGTTCAAGGTCAGCCCCTACATAGTAAGTTCCAGACAAATCAAGGTTTCAAAAAACAAACAAAGACAACAATAAAAGACTAAATAGTGGAGAAAATTTAAATATTAAAACAAATATCACCTGCCTTCATGGAGCAAATCAGCTATAAACCTAGATAATCAAAAGCTAGAATTCATGTCACTCAAAAAATAGTAGGGAGCTGAGCTTAGAAACTTAGAGAACAGGTGCAGTGATTTGGAGGCACTGTTCTGCCATGTGTTGGATTTAAAAAATTCATAAAATAATGAAATAAATACACTTATCTACAACTGATTCAAGCAAAATATATGCTAAACTACAGTATCTTACTAGACTCATTAAGCTATTAAGAAAATGAAATAATTTGATGAAATACCTACAGGCTGGCTTTAAAATGAACATTAATCAGATCTGTGATAAATCATTACCTCATACAAAATATACATATACACAAAACCTTTGATGGACATTTAAAGATAAGAAAATTCCTGGACAGGATAAAATATAAGTGATCTGGGAAGGCCAGGAGCAATGCTCTGGTAGGAGTCTGTGACATACAGACATCAAATGTGACATGTATCTCCTTGTCACCCCGTTCTGCTTTCCCTAAGACCATGTTCCTACATTAACTATTTCCTTTACCGACACTCAACAGGATCATCATGGCTGTACTGCTGGCTGGCATGCAACCCACAACTAAGCTGCCCCTTAGTTATCAACAGTATATAAGATACAGCTACAACTGTAAGGTAGCTAGAATCGTTACTGGGTTGCTGTGAAGGCTTGGCATTTAAACCAGAATCACTTATGCCTACAAAGTATGAAACTATTATTAATCCTTCTTTCAACTGGAATTTACCCTGTTGTCACAGGAATATACAATGAAGCTGCTGTCATGACAAAGCAATACAATATTATCTCCACAGAACCTGGTACTCCTAAGAGAAACACTTACAATCCTCAGAACTCACATTGCAGCTACTTGCTTCTTCTAGAACTTGAGTTTCCATATAGATTTGTCTCGTTAAGAAAGACTAATTAACAACAAGAACAGCAGGTATAAGCTTAGACTTGGACAGCTGAGGCAGAAGGCTACTGAAGGCAGCCTAGGCTATGAAGGCTATCACACACACACAAAGATCCAACTATGTGGATTTTGCTTTTGTTTTGTTTTCTTCAAAAGGTGAAGCAATCTGGCAAATATACTGAGAGAAACTTAGTTGCCCTTAAAAATTATGGCAGAGGCACAGGACACAGGGCAGGATTCCTCCATCCCCTCTTTCTGTTTTTGAAACAAGTTCTTACTATACAGCTCTGACTGACCTGGGACTTGCTATGCTATGTAGACCATGTTTGCCTCACACTTACAGAGGCCCACTTGCCTCTGCTTCCCAGAGCTGGTGCTCTTAACCGCTGAGCCATCTCTCCAGCCCCCCACTTTGACAAATTTTAAAAGAGATTATATAGTTATTTTATAAGACTTGAAGCCAAATAAATAAATAAAATCTGATTATTTGTGAAAGTTCCATGGTATACTTGCTAACATCTATAAGTCTATTTTCATCATTATGTGGAAATGTCTTATAAGTTCCATATCCATGATTATTTTGCAAGCCAGTTCTGTTCACTGTTAGGGACAGAGAAGAAATTATCTCGTCTTTAGCAGGAACAGATACTCTATATATAGACCAGGCTGGCTTTGAACTCAAGAGTTGGCCTGCTCCACCTAGAGTACTGGATTTAAAGTGTGGAACACCATGCCCAGCATCATTAACATAATGTTAAAGACCTCTTTTCTACCTTAAAACAGAACCTAAAAATTTATAGTTAATTTTGTAAACACATTACTAGGAGTTCAATAAATAACATCCTTAATTTGAGGTAAACAGCAAATTGTAAAGAAAAGGAGCCAAGGTGAACTAAATCAAAGCTTTATTACTAAATTTTAACTAAAGATTACTAAATATCAGTTATCTCAGCCATAAAAAAAAAAAAATCAGAAAATACTGTTATCCATATAGCCACATGAGTCTTGTAGTGACACAGTATCTGTCCTATGACCAACACAATGTCAATTATTATTTGTCCTCTTCTCCTTTGTTCCCTTTAAATTTTTATTTATGAGTGTTTGGACTGCATATATATCTGTGTACAACATACAGGCCTGGTAATGGAGGTCAGAAGAACATACCAAATCCAGAAGTACTACTGTTACAGACAGTTGTGAGCTACCACCATGTGGGTGCTGGGATTTGAACTGGGGTCCTCGGTGAGAGCAGCCTGTGCTCTTAACTACTGAACCATCTCTCCAGCCTTCTCCCATCTTCTTCTTTATCAGGTTTAAATAGAACTCCAAGTTTACTAGTGAATACACAGGAACACGGACTATGCTGACCATCACTTATGGCCAGAAGGCAAGTAATTCTCTCCCTTGTCTTCTGGTCTTCATTTCAGTCAGATACCTGCTTATTGAACTTTCAACCTAGTACAACTTATTCAAAGAGCCACTGAGGCCAGGCAATGGAGGTACAGCCTATGATCAACACTTAGGAGATTAAAGGAAGACCAACACAAGTTCGGGATCAGCCTGAGCTGCAAATATATAAACTCTAACTTTAAAATATTTTAAAACTCACACAGTAATGCCTTCAATATTCCCACAAAGAGCTCACAATCTATAGTGTAAGAGACGCTGAGAAGAAAAGTCTAGGACGTAGGAGGCACAAACTAAAATCACTTAATCTTCTACTGAAAGACAACTTTGAAGACAGGATGCCTGCAATGAGTTTGAAAGGTAAGTAGATTTTGCGGAAAGAAAGGAGAGCTTCTCAGACACTAACAATACGAATGAAAGCACTCATATGACAGACAGATCAAATTGTGAATTTAGGAAATCTAATATGCAGCTTTGCTTAAGTTCAGAGAAAAGAGGTTGAAAAGGAAGGAGGAGGCCCTTCAGGGTCAAGCTAGGAAGGCATTCAGGCCTCAATGCAGTATTTCACTAAGCTTGTATTGAAAGACTGACTTCGGGGACTGCAGAGGTGGCCACAGAGTCAAGAACACACGCATAGTGTGTTCACAGATGTCAGTAATTCTAACTCCAGGGTATCTGATGCTCTCTTCTGGACTCCATAGGCACCTGCATTCATACATACACATAATTAAAAATTAAAAATCATTTTCTAAAAAGTGAACTTAATTCATTTTAGAGTTCATTATATAGCCAGACATGGTGGCACATGCCTTTAATCCCAGCACTCAGGAGGTTAGAAACAGACAAATCTGTGTTTGAGGTTGGCCTGGTCTACAGAGCTAGTTCCAGGACAGCCAGGGCTACACAGAGAAATCTTGCTTTGAAAAACAAAAAACAAAACAAACAAACAAACAAAAAAAATGAAAAGTTTTTTCATTTTTTTTCAAACTTTTTCAAAGTTTGTTTGTGGTATGACCAAGAAAAGTAAGGAGGAAGGAAGAAAGGGAGACATTTTGTTCTAACTAATCTCTGTAAAATGCCTTTGCTTTGCTCCCAGTTATGAAATGAATATAGCCATATGGGATCTGATTTACAGCACACCAAAAAATTTAACATGGTCTCAAATGTTCACCCTACTGCTCATCATGCTACTTAACATTTCCTCAACACAGCCATTCTTTCTTTTAAATAAACAGAATATTTAAAATATCAAAAATAACTCAAAATGCGAGTTAGAAAAAAAGTGTAACCTTGGGCTAGGGTTGTTGTAGCTTCATGGTAAAATGCTTATCTAGTATGCCCAAGGGCCCCGAGTTCCTTTCCCAGACCACCACCAAAAGGAAAAAATCTTAAAAAAAAAGCAAGTAGGATATGACGTGTGTGAAACTCTGCTAAGTCTCTCATACAGCCACACTGTCCTCCTGACACCACCCCAGAGCCTAGTTTAGCAAGCCCTTGACCCCAACACTTTAGCTCAACCTTTTAACCAAGTTGCTGCCTAGCTTAAAAAAAAAAAAAAAAAAAAAATCTTACTCATGTCAAAATACAGTAGATATATAGACTATATATCTACTGTAAAAAAAGTCAGCATCTAAACCCAGATACAGAATGTTACTGACTGCTCAGAATCCTGCTAACAACCTGTGGTCTCACAGTCATTTTATTCCCCCTGTAAATGTAGTCAATGTATTCTGCCTCTACCACCCAGTGTTAACTTTGTTTATTTTTGAACTTAATATCTGTATGTTCAATGATACAAGTGTGTCATACATATGTGATACATATATACACAAGTGATACATATATTGTATGTACTTTCCAGATCTGCCTTAAATGTGTACAAATTCGAAAAAAGGAGGCCTAAATGCCACAGGCAGAAAGCAACCATTGTTTCCTGCGCTCACCTTACAAGAACCTGACAAAGCGAACAGCTACAGCTACACACACATGCTCAGATCTTCCTTAGATAAAGAAAACATTATTTAGACTAGAATGATCAATTCTGGAAGCTTATGCCTTAGAAATGCCTTCCTGTATTACACTCATTTTTTACAGTTGTGACACTCCACAAATCGTCAATCCCGTCAATCCAGGGCAAATCAGAACAGGTGGGTAAAGAGGCAGAGTGCAAGCAAATTTGCATACTTTAGAATTAACAAGAAATCCCATGCTTGTTCTTAAGGGGTCAATCCTGTATACTGGCTACTGTTAGCTGATTTACAAAGTAAACAAAATACTAAACTATATGAGCGAATACAATTAGTACACTATAATTATCTGCTCCAGAAACAATGCTTTCACCCAGACGGTACCTTCTTTGGGTAAAAAAGAAAATCTTAATTCATTTCCAGTATCTATGCAGTGTGTAGTCCTCATAATGGGTATGTAGTAAGTGCTGCGTTTAGTTTGGGAGCATTTCCCCCTGTGTTCAAGGTACTATTAGGTATGAGAGACCCCATAATGGCTAGCTTATGTTGAATGAAATGAGCAGGTTCTGTTTAAAATGTAGCCAGCCAGGCATGGTTAAGGGGCTGTAGCTGCCTGTTCCCGCCAGAGACTTCCCAGGAGCAGCACTCTCCCCCTTGGCATGCCCATTATGCTCCCCTTAGCATGCTCTTAAATGCAATGGTGCTCCCATGGAGCTCCAGCATGTCAATTTTTCTGTTCAGCAAAAGGAGCTCACTCCAAAATATGGTTAGCAAGACCATAAGTCTGGTGCACTTCAAAAGTCTTGGAATCTGGAATTCTGAGTATCAGGAACAAGACTCAGTCGAAAACATCTGACTTTGCTTACCTGGCTTCAATCTTTCTCCAAGAGAAACAGGAAAAATGATCTTCCTGCCTGAATGTAAATGTGTGATTCCATACTCAAAAACTACTCTGGGGAAGAATCTATGACTGAGCAAATGGATGAGATATAGCACATGGAATATCTAAATATCCCCATGCAAAGAGCAGGGTACACACGGAAAGTACAACTATACATGGTGTGAACCACTGCCCTGTATTACTAGTCTGAAGAATTTACCCAAAATAGTAAGAACTTGGGAATTGATCAGAGGAACTATTAGGGAGCACATCAGAGGCAAACCAGGACCATTACTTTGGAAAGCAGCGTATTTATGACCCTGTGTTTTCCTTATTCCAGTGAAATAAAGGTGTGGAAATGCAACACTGTAGGCTTTGGCAGCTGCATTACATACTCTGAAATTCTTACATCATTACTCTGGTAAGGCCAAGTCAGCTTGGGTTCTGATGTAGTTTAAAAGAAAGAATTTTTAAAATTTAACGAATAGTCATTATATGCTACAGGAAATATTTCATTCTATGTTCTTTTTAAAGGACAAAGCAGTATTTCCAAGTTACTAAAGAAATAACTTCTGTGGTACACAGCATGCCTGTAATCTTAGCACTGGGGATTATAAACTAGAGGCCAGACAGAGCTAATACAGGGAAACCCAATCTCAAAATTGAGTGATGCAACTGCCTCTAAGGAGTTTAAGGGACCTTAATGGGGACCTTTAAAGAGTTCTAGAAGAAGAATCTGAGTGCCTAGCAAGGAGCCTAGGCCTGTGATAGGCACAGGATGTTTGCAGACCTGAGGAAGACTGGAGCTTCTACCCACTCCCTTTGCAATGCTACAAAAGTCACTGTTGTCTAGGGCCTGGCTGAATCTTTCTGTAAGGTTTTGTTTTTGTGTGCCTTAGATGACCCTGTGAGTAAGTCTAACAGTTGGAAGAGCTATATATGTGAGTCTTACAGACTGACTCCTAAATGTGTGGCTTTGAAGAAACACAGTGGTCTTGATTTGCCGGCTGACCTACTGACTTCAACTGCCACAGTGAAACTAGCTTGGGAGAAGCCAGCATTTACTAATTTTTAAAGAGACACTGTTTGACTCTTGAAAAAAAAAAAAAAATTAAGCCAGAGATGAAGTTCAGTTGGTAGAGTATGTGCCCCAATACCATATATATATGAACTAGGTATGGTGGTTACAGAGCTGTAATTCTAGCACTCAGGAGGATCACAAGTTCAAAGCTATCCTGAAATCCCTGAGACCCTGCCTCAAAAAAAAACCCCAAAAACCCAAACAACAACAAAAGTCTCAAAATAGTGATTATTCAATTGGAAAAAGAGTCAATTATAAAGAATGACAATTACTTTGATATTTCTACTTTTAACACCGAATGCCAAGGTATCGTCTAGCGATATTGAGGAACCCTTCTTACCTCAGTCACAAGCCCATACACAAGTTACTTGACCTAAGATCTCAGTCATTCCACAAACCAGTTTTCACACGAATACATGGGAAGTGCTTGTGAAAAACAGAACCCTTAAAATAGCTGCTAACTGATCTGACTTTACTCATGCAGAATTGAACTTACATATAAAGTAGCTGAAAGATCAAGACTGGGGACTGACTGAGGCTGATACTCAGTGGTCCAGAGCTTGCCTTTGCAGTGTGAAACTCTTCAATGTCAGGTTGTGGTTTTTGTTGTTGTTTTGTGGGTTGGTGGGATCAAGACTGGATCTGTTAACTTCCAACATTTCAGTAACTGCTATTGAGAGAGTGAGATGCAAGATGGCTTAGCAGGTAAAGGTGCTTGCTGCCAAGCCTAACAATCTGAGTTCAAGCTCTGGAACCTGCATGACGAAAGAAGAAACTCCTATAAATTGTCACTGGATCTCTATCCAAGTCTCATAGCATGAGACTTTAGCCTCTATTTCCCTTGGTGACATCCAAGAAAAAAAATTCCCAAAAAAAGGCTTTAATATAAAATATATCTTGATTTTTTTGTGTGCCAGATTTCTCAAAAAGTTATTCCAAAATATTTCAAATTACATAAAAATATGGAAGCTATACAATAACTACCAGTTATTCAATAACTGTATTTTCCTCTGATGTAATTATCTTACTATTTAAAGTAGAATTTACATGACAATGTGAACACTCATAAGTTTTGATCTGATGGCTTTTCACATCTGTATACTCATAAACAACCACTATCCACATCCATGTACTGACGTACATTTTCAGGAGCCACACAGCTCTTCCCTGCCCTCCTCTCCAAACCCTGTCTACCCAATGACCTTCAATAGGCATTGTTACTCTCACTGGGCTTTCCTTTCTTCATTTTGAAGTCAACATCAACAGTAATCAAATATATTTTAGTTAACCTGACTTTATTATAAGGAGTGAGTCTACATAACAAGAAAAAAGCTTACATATGTAGAAAGCACAAAGCTTCCCCACACCTAATAGAACAGAAGGAAGATGAGGATTCTGACAGAAAGGAAATCAGTGGGGAAACTAGAAATCATTTTGGATTAAATAAATCCTAAGGAGCCTGTATTAGCACTGTTTCTTCAATAAAATAGACTATAATCAGTATATGTTTCTAAATCATTTAGTAAAAGACAAGTCAAGCCAAGAGTGGTGAATATACCTATAATCTCAGCACGTAAGTAACAGAGGAAAGAAGATTTCCCCCACACTACGTTAATGATAAAAATAAAATAATTCAGGTAAATACATGAACCCTAGCATGTTGTTGTTTTGTTTTTTTTTTCCTGCATGCCTAATCTATAAAAACCCACTGTACTTACATTTTCTTTGTGGATGTGAATGCACCTGCATAGAGGTTAGAGAACAGCTTCAGGTGACAGTCCTTAGGCCTCGTTCACTTTATTTTCATTGGTATAGAACTTGATCAAGCTGGTCCCCTAACTGGGCACAAGCCCCAGAGACTGTTCTATCTTCCCCTCCGTGATACTTAGCCTACAAGTTTGTGTCATCACATCTGATTTTATATTTTATATATATATGGAACTGGTCATTTAGTGCAAGCTTTTATCTCGAGTACTCAAGAGGTACAGGCAAGCAGAACTGTGTGAGTTAAGGCCAGATTGGTCTATAGAGTGAGTTCCAAGACAGTCAGGAGAGATTTCAATATATGGATGAATGGATGAAGAATGGAGGGCTTTGGGTATTGAACCCAGGCCCTCTGACTGAGCTGTCTTACCAGTCACACACAAGCTACTTTGTTTTTAAAATTCCCAACCAGTTTAAGAGCATGTTCCCATGTCTAGAAGCTGAAATCTTTCACAAAGAGCAAGATCCACAAAAAAATACTTAGCAACTGGTATAAACCAAAGGGCTCCACAAATAAAGATGGTTCCTCCTTTCTCCTTTCTTATTCTTCTCCTCCTCCTCTCTTCCTACGCTTTTTGAGACAGGGTCTCCCTATGTAGCCCTGGCTGTTCTGGAACTCGCAATGTAGACCAGGCTAACCTCAAATTCACAGAGATTTACCTGCTTCTGTCTCAGAAGGGCTGGGATTAAGTGGTGTGCACCACTGCTCCTGGCTAGTTCCTCAACCATGCCAGGCAAAGATTTTTCTAACAGCAAAAATAGTCACTAGTGTCTGTATAATAAAATACCACTGAATAAGAAATTTGGAGAGATATTCATATACCTTTGTCAAGACTCCAAAATAAAATTTTGATACAGTAGTAAGAAAACCCCAAAGAAGAAGGGCTCAGTTCTAAGAATTTCCTGGAAGGAAAAAAAAAGGTACTGAAAACTAATGTACATGTGGTTTAGAAAGAACGTAATTCTCCCTTTTCTCTTTGGCCTCAGTCTTCCAGTTAGGATGCTATGAGGCACTGTGGCTAGACTCTTCTAGAGGTTACACTTTAATTTACAGAATCTATAGAAAATAATTCAGCAATTATATAACTGGTTGGTTCAGAATAGTTTATTTTGCATTGGTTTTTCATTGCTGAGAATCAAACTCAGGGTTTCTTAGAGGTCTACCACAGTTCAATCACTGTTTATTTTGAAAACACGAATCTTCACCTAAGAGTTACTGTCCTTATGATGACTGACAGCTCATAAATGCTTTGATTGACAGATTAAGCTACAAACTGATTATATCCTATGTATAACAGTCTAGCCTGATCTAATGGGACTCAGAAGGCCCTGGTTTTAACTCTAGCACCACAAAAATAAGCAAAGGCAGCAGTTACCTCAAGCCAGCCCTGCCCTACACTCTCATCTTGTCGTACAACCATCTCTAAGGTGCCAGAGGTTCTTCCTAATAACAGTTTTTAAAAAGATATTTAATCCATAAAGTGCGTGCGTGCGTGTGTAAGCTCTTAGGGGCCCACTGAGTTCAGAAGCAAGAGTCAAATCCTGTTCTAATTAAGTTTCTATTGTTGTAATAAAGACCATGACCAAAAGCCAATGCAGGAAGCTGGAGGCAGGAACTAAAGAGGGACCATGGAGGAATGCTGCTTACTGGCTTGTTCCTCATGTGTAAGAAAGCTCAGACTGCTTTCTTATACAGGACCAGCTGCCCACTGGTAGCGCCACTTCACAGTTAGCTGGACCCTCCAACATCAATTATTAATCAAGAAAATGCCCTACAGACTTGCCATAGGCACTCTGACAGAGGCATCTTCTCAAGTGAAGTTCTCTACAGACAATTCTAGCTTGTGTAGAGTTGACAAAAAATCCATGCAGCATAGAAATCCTAGCACTGGAGCTACAGTGGTTGTAAACTACCTCTCCTGAGTGCTAGGAGATGAATTCTGGTCCTCTGCAAGTGCAGTGATTGCTTCTGATTTCTGACCCATCTCTAGCCCCAACATGAGAATTTATAGGACTTAGTTCTTCAAATTTATAAATTCAAAGACTTTTTATACCACCCCCACAATATATGAACATTGTAATTCTCTTACACTAAATATTCACATCTAAAAAGAAAATATATATTATAGTCAATTGTATACTAAACATATATAGACACACACAAACACACACATACACACACACAAATGACTTAATAAACTTAAATAAAAGTTATTTTGTGTGGAGGTGTTTTGCCTGCATGTATACATGCAGTGCCTGCAGAGGTCAGAAGAGGGTGTTGGAACCCTCTGAAAAATATTGTCAAAATTTAAGTTTTTAATCCAGATGTGGTGCTGTATACCTTTAATTCCAGCACCAGGGACACAGGCAGAGGGCTCTCTATGAGTTTGAGACCAACTTGGTCTACATGGCAAGTTAGAGGACAACCAGAGCTAGATGATAAGAAGGACCTTGTCTCAAAAAAATTTTTTTGACCTTTTAAGCAAAAGTTCAAACTTTGTATTGTATACTGGGAGTTTCATTGCTTCCCAATATAACTTGTTTAACAGCTGTGTTCTAAATTGCCAGTGCATGATGTCGCAAAACTAATGATCATGTAAAAAGTCCATGCAATGGATTTTTTCTTATCTTTTTTTTTTAAAGGATTTATCTACGTATTTTATGCATATGGGTATTTTGTCTGCATGCACAGCTACCAGAAGAGGACACTGAATCTCATCATATACAGTCATAAGCCGGTCACCATGTAGATGCTTGCGATTAAACTCATGACTTCTAGAAGAACAGCCAGTGTTTTTAACTGCTGAGTAATTTCTCCAGTCCCCATGAATGGATATTAATAAAACACAGTACATAAAATTCAGATATCTAGCACCTATATAAAAATCCAAGTGCAGCCACCACATTTATAATCCCAGTGCTTGGAGACTGCTGGCCAGCCAGTCTAGTCAAATAAGGTCAGCTCAAATCAGGACAGCTCCAAGATCAGTGAGACCCTGACTCAAAAAAATAAAGTAAAAATTGATAGAGGAACAACAACAAAGCCAGGCAGTGGTGGTGCATGCCTTTAATCCTAGCACTGGGGCTGCGGGCAGAGCTCCGTGAGTCTGACTGAGGGCAGCTTGGTCTACAAAGCAAGTTCCAGGGCAGCCAGAGCTATACAGAGAAACACTGTCTCAATAAAATAAAATAAAATAAAATAAAATAAAATAAAATAAAATAAAA
>JADRCH010000067.1:17986067-18011470 GCA_019843965.1 Rhynchomys soricoides | reverse complement strand
AATAAAATAAAATAAAATAAAATAAAATAAAATAAAATAAAATAAAATAAAATTGATAGAGGAAAGGACATCCAGTGTTGACTTTTAGCCAAAATACACAAATACATGTACGTACATACATACATACATACACACACACACACACACATATATACACACATACATACATCACACAAACACACACTATGCTTTTGTTTAGTGACTTGTTTTGTAGTGTTGGGGGTGAGAGGGCTCAAATGTGGATTCAATCCATGCCTGACAAGTACTTATCTGTGACATACAACTTTGGCCCAGAAACAACTTCTTACTGGTTTTTGTTGTTGGTTTTTTGTTTTGTTTTGTTTTTTAATGTTATCTAAGGTAGAGCTAGTGCACAGCTGAGTAGCACAGCACTTCCCTCACGTGTACAAGGCTCTAGGTTCACTGCTCTGCACTGGGTGAGGAAAGGGTACTTATGTTAACTGTGTAATAGATTTACTACATTTTAAATTTTACTTCAATCTTATCACTCTGGGGATCAAATCCGGGAAGGACATCACTGGTACTTTGTAAATGTTACATTTATATTGAAATACATTGTCAAAACTTTAAAATTTGTCTAAACAAATTAAAATATTGTAAAATTTACCCATTTTCATTTCTGCTGAAAACTGAAGGGCAAAAGCTCTGCAGACAATGCTTCCAGCAGCAGACTCTGACTGTTTCTGACTGGCATAACCTGCTTCTTATATGAGCACGGAAACTGAGTAACAAGTGGCACAATTAAAACTGGGCCTCCTGGCTTCAACTGTATGCTTTTCTATACAGTAATTCTCTGCTAAGACACTTGTTTAGCCAGTTTTATAAGTTACACTGTAAATTTAGCCAAATTATTATAATACTAATTGTAACTGAAATCTGGATATTATATGCCAGAAATTTTTTATTACTCTCATTTAACTCTCAGAAAAACTCAGTGATAAAGAGAAGTATAAATTTCCATTTTGCATACGAGAAATTTGTGCTGAAAATCACAAGGTTAAAAATCACCTTATATATAAAAAGAACAGATCACTAGCCTAAAGTATAGTCATACAAATTCAGTTTTTAGACATAACAACAAGGAAGCAAGCAAAAAGAGAAATGCACTAGATATAACCATACTGCCTTATATCCAGTATCAATCCATCAGCCACTAAAAAGTTCTGACAAGAGTCCAGGGCAAAGGTCACATCATTGACATACACTTAGGACAAAGGAAACTCTTGGCAGATTTTCTCTAAACTATAATTCTCTCCTATGCAAACTAAGCACCAACATAGGTCTTCCCAACTTTATCATACTAAGCCTTGACAACAGCCATCATTAGTGTCCAAACTCCACTTTTCCCAGGCTAATGACACGTGTCAGGCCTTGATTTCTAGTGCCACTTTCACCTGCCAACATAGGAAAGGCTTCCATAATGCCTTTGGCTTTTCTGAAATACCTTCAAGTCACAATCTATCCTGAATATGGACAGTTGGCCAAAAGCCCAAGCTAAGTGGAGTTGAAGGTTTTTGAACTTTATTAAAATCATCCCTACCTTCTCACTACCAATTAAAATAAAATCTTCTCAAGAGCAGCCACACGTTCTGCAATGCTCCATCTAGTGGGAATCAGCCACCTTTGATTAGAGAAAAGCAGTCAGTGTACAAGGACTTGGTAAATATCAGGGCCCCAAGGACTGTCAAGGGGTTTGATCACCTAACAGCCGCTTCTCACTTCATACCATAGACAGTTTTTAAGCCAACACCACTCAGCATTGCTTAGTCAAATGCTTCAGAAAAGCATACCAAATCCAAGTCAAGTCTGCATGCATCTGTAAGACTAAGATGTTTGACCTGTCAGGAAGACTAACTTGAAAGCTATGTACTTCACAGATGATCATTAAGGCATTATGAAACTTCTGCCAAAAACAAAAACAAAAAAAAACAAAAAAACCCCAAACCGCATGCTTTTCACGATGGAACGACGGCAGTGTTTAATAAGTAAACCCACATACACAGAGCCAAGTAAGTATGACTTGGGATCTTCATTTCTCTTCTCAGTCTATTTCCTTACTTGTAAAACTAAGATCTTGAGCTTAATTCAGAGATTCAGAAATGATTATAAAATGGCTACATGAGAATTATTTGGGAGATACATCTATACCTACATTAAGAAAATTGAATATTAAGTCTGGGGATGTGAAAGCATTACTACCAAGTTGCATTTCCCACTACCAGCATTTTAAATAGAATGTAAAGTCAGTTTAGAAACCATCAGTCTACAAGTCAGAAGTCTGACTAACTTGGAGAACTTAGAAAGAGAAAATCAATACAGAGGGTGGGGACTTAGCACAGTGATAGATATTATACCTGCCTTTTCATGAAGAATCTAGAACGAGGGATCAGGGAAGGAGTCGGTGAAGGCGAGAGATGGAGGTCCTCTGTAAAAGCAGTCAGTGTTCTTAACCACAGAGTCACTTCTCCAGCCCTATGGCTTTATAGTCGTAATTCATCTAATCAGATTAACTAAACAGTCCCTGGTACAGTTACTCAGAAGACCTGTTTACTGAGCATAGATAGCCTAGGAGTTAATTTAACAAAGAAAAAGACCTGTGAGTATGCAAACTTTAAAATAGCTCAAACATATAAAATCAACATTAACTGTGGGATAGAAAAGTTAGGGTGTTCCTTAGAGCATCTTGACAAATACTGAGTATATTCCATTTGAAGAACAGAAACTGCCTTTAATGCTGGGCCTATTTGACATCTTGGTGGCCTGGTCTAATAACTTCCTCTTTAACTACTGTGTCAAATAACAAACAAAATGTTCCAAAGTATTGCATTTATGAAGATTTATTGCTTTTAATTGTATGGGATTGGGGGGGGGGTGTATGTGCATGTGGGCGCCGAAGAAGTCAGAGTTCTCTGGAGCAGGAGTCAGCTATCCATTGTGAGTGCTAGGACCAGAACTCGGGCTCTCTGCAAGAGAAGTATGTGCTCTAATTGCTTATCCATCTCTCCAGCCACTTAAGTTTAAATTTCCAATTTCTACTCTTACTTTGGCAAAATACCTGCAATCTTTTTTAATTTAAATTTTATTTTATTTAGTGTGTGTGCACATACACACATGCACATTAGTGTATGTGTAGAGCAGTATGTATGCCATGAGACAAGTACAGACATCAGAAGCCAACCCTATAGGAATTGGCTTTTTCCATGTGAGATTAATGGACTGAACTACAGATAAGGTGTGGCAGCAAGCACTCTTACCAATAGAGGCATGTTGCTGGCCCATTAAACCATAAGCTTGGGAAGCTCCATTTCCTCCTTCCCAGTACTGAAGAAGACACTGTGTATTCAGCAGACTTCTTTCTGAGTGTTGCATTGAAGCAACATATGTATTCAGCCTAATTTAAAACTAGAATCAGAGTAACCATACTGGATCACTTCCAAAAGTTAAATTCATTCAATATTTGTGTAATTACTCATTTGGCAATTTCTTTTAGAAGTTGTAATTATAATGTAGAGTTACTATTAATAACTGGTATCTGCAGTTAGTACAAAATTTGGTGATGTTGAAATAGCTCCTTTTGCAAGGACCATCATTGTCCAATTCTATGCTACAAAGAAGGTAAGACTGGCTGGCAGCAACAGTACCTGAGCCATACCTACCAGATGGAGACCAAGTAACAGAATTTCATTACCCAACTCCCCAGCAAAGTGTTGGATGAGCTCTTAAACTTTATAATTCAAATTTGCTTTTAGAATTCTGGGTTTTTTATTTTTCTCCTCGTTCCACACCTCCTCGCTCCAGCCCAAAGATTTATGTATTTATTATATGTAAGTATACTGTAGCTGTCTTCAGACACACCAGAAGAGGGCATCAATCTCATAGCAGATGGTTATGAACCATCATGTGGTTGCTGGGATTTGAACTCAGGACCTCCAGAAGAGTGGTCAGTGCTCTTAACCACTGAGCCATCTCTCTAGTGTCGAATGATAGTCCGTATCTTTACATACGGTTTTCAATTATGTTACCTATCTTAATACTCACAATAAATGAGGCTGGCAATTATATTCTCACTTTACAGATTTAGGAAAATGAAATGTGTGGGAGAAGAAAACCTTATAAGTGGTAAAGCATTAATTTAAAATATGTCTTTAAAACATGTGTACTTGCCAAGTGTGTTGGCATACTCCTGTAATCCCAACAATTGTGAGTTTAAAAAGGCAGCCCAGTCCACACAGCAAGTACTGGACCAGCCAGAGCTACCCCATGAGACTCTGTCTCGAAAAAAAATTTTTAGAAAGGGAAAAAAAATAAATAAAACACAAACACACAAAACCCTATACATATATAATGCTAATACAATGCAAAACTATTCTGATCAATTTTATTTAATAACAGTTAAAGAATGGTTATAGTTGATTTTAATAATGTAAATAATTTTGAAATAGCATAAAGATATTAGAAATTATAAGATGAGGTTATATGAGGTTTTTAATATTTGCAATTTTAGTTCTCACAACCATTCTATGAAAGGCATATTATTTCTAGTTTATAGAGAAGAAAACTGAAAGAGATGCTATATATTTTTCCTAATTCTTCAAAATTAGTGTTCCAAAATCTCTGATCTTATATAACACTGCTTTTGCAAACATGCAACATGAAGAATTTAAACTACATTCATTTTAAAGGAATGATAAAGAAAGCAAGCATTCATTCAATCCGGAAAATCTATTATAATACAATTTACTTGTTCTATTTTTGCATAAGCCAAGAGCAATGATTGGAGAGAACACAGCCATTACACATGCATTTTTGCATGGACCTTAACTTACAAAGTTGTATGTGCAGTAAGTGCTGTCACACATTTTAAACAGGACCACTGACAGTCTAAGCTTACGATCGCTACTTACCAGGGTCTGCACACTCCTTTTCTAGACTGTCCTGTCTTATTCTCCTGTCCTCCAATATAACAGAAAGCTTGACGTCTCTTATGAGACAAACGTAAAGACCATGGAAAACAAATCCAAACCAGAGTTTTTAAAAGTACTACACAGAAAGATACTTGACCTTTTCATTTCTTTGTGCTGCCATTTCACCACAATCAAACTCAGCAGATTCCAAGCATGATGGAGAATGAAATAAAGTGATGTAGAATGTAAACAGTTTTCATTTGAACCAAATTCTCACTGGTTAATTTGTTTTAATCTGAAGAAGTGCTATTTGGCTACTTTAAAAATGAATCTTCAACTAGGTCAGTCATCAGTATTTAAACTCAAAGGGGCTGGAGAAATGGTGGCTCAGTGGTTAAGAGCACTGCCTGATTTTCCAGAAAGTTTGATTCTCAGCACCCGTATATGGGCTTTTCATCAAACTCTGGTTTCAGGGGATCTGACACATCCCTCTGGCCTTTGAGGTTACCAGTCATACACTTAGGCAAACACCCATACACATACAAATAATAAATTTAAAAACTACATTTAAGAAGATATTTAAACACAAAAGGATCCCAGATTAGAGACTAACCTCAATTCAGCCAGTAGCTCTACAAGCAGTGTTTCTATGTTGTTTAATATAGAGCCAACACTCTGAAAAAAATACTTAATTCATTTTCAAGATTTTTTTCATAATGATATTCAATAAATAGACAGGCATAGTGGCACACACCTTTAATCCTAGCACTCATAAGGCAGAACCAGGCAGATCTCTGAGTTTGAAGCAGCCTGCTCTACATAGAGAGTTCCAGATACGCCAGGGCTACACAGTGAGAGTCTGAGAAGAAGAAAGGAAAGGAGGGAGGAAAAGGAAGTCAGTCAATAAGTAATAAAAATAACCACCCAAAACAAAGATCAGATGCACCTGGCATTTTAGTTACTGTGTTCTTCTAAAGATTTTTATTAATTATGTGTATGTATGTGTACATATGCTCATGTGACTGCAAGTGCCTGTGAAGGCTCGAGTTGATAGATTCCTGCAGCAGCAATTGGTAGTTGCAGATGGTTATTAAGATGGGTGCTGGGATCAAAGTCTCTGCAAGAACAATGCGTGTTCTTGGCTGCTGAGTCATCTCTCCAAACATAGAATTTTTGTTCTTTCTATATGGAAAAAAGTCCATGGAGCATCACCAGCACTTCTGAGGTAATTTAGCAGCCCATGATTCTCCGCTAGGGAGTTGTTTCTTATCTTTTTCTCTGAAACATATGGCTTTAGACCTATTTTCTACTATTTCAGGCAAACGAGAAGGAATTTGCTTGTTTGATTTAGCTCTGCGGTGAAGTTCCAACCCCATGTTACAAGTATGTTCTAAGACAGGTAAAGGAGGAAGCAGAATAACCAATGAGTATTGAACAATGAAGTCTGGTGTTCAAGTTCTGGCTATGGAACTCTGGGTAAGTGTCTGTTTCTTAAGGAAAACACAGTTGGAATTAAATATACAAATCCTACTACACAGAAGTCCCTAGCATGTGTTATGGTCTTTCTTGTTTCTGTACCTTAATAAATAAAATATTACTATAAAATTGATAAATTGATGCTTTCAGAATGATACCATTGAAAAACATTTCCACAGATGTCCATTTTTAGCCAGCAATGTAAACTACAGTCTCCCAATCCTGCAGCTCATTGCCTCTCTGCTATATGCGAACTAACTTCACAGTTTAAGAACTGTTAAATTGAAATCTTGGAAAGAATACGAGAGACCCAACAGCAGTGGTCCTTAGAACATGAGAGCAGGCCAAAGATGGGCAACCAAGCCAGCCTTACGAGGACTCCACGGAACATTCAACGCTGTCGGTGAGTTTGGGATTCAAAAACAAAAAAACCCACCGGCCGTTGACTGTACCTTGGGATTCTTACAGACAACAAGTCTCCTGAAGCAAAGGAGTAGGCTGTCCAGATACAGGATATGACAGCACCAGAGACAGTCCAGTTGTGTGTGGCCTCTTCTCTAAAGAGAACCAGCAGCTTTTTTTAAAGTCTCCATGTATTTATATTGTCCATTTTTTGTAATATTTTGATTAATAACTGTTTCATTTGAACAATTTAAGGGGAGTGGCATCACAGTACCAAATGCATTCAAATAACTTCTAGAAATGTGCCATTCTAGTCAGAAATAGGGTGTATTAAAAATGCCTATTCATATAGAAATAAAATCTAGTGAAGTCTTTTATTCTGATTTCTTCCACATCCTTTCAAATTTTTGCTTTAGGGTCAAGAAGATTTACTCAGCAAAAATAGCACAAAACTACTCAATAAATGTCTATACAAATCATATTGTACCTCCAAGTTCAGTTATTGTGGTTAGGATTTGACAGCTCCATGAGAGAACCAGATACATTTCCACCTCCATGGGCTTATTTAATGAATTTTGGGTCTGTGAGCCTATGTATCCAAGTATGTTTTCTCACGTGTAGAATGGGAGAGGAGAGAACCTGAGAGTTTTGATTTAATGAGAAGGTCTATGAGGGTACTTTGAACTATTTCTAGCTCACTGCAAATGCTTACTACAAAAACTTTTACTTAACTGCAATCATAATCTATATTGCTTTACCTTGAAAGAGTGCACTTACACTTGCCAGCTTCAAACAAAGGATGAAGCAGTGTCTCTGAGGGCAGCTTTACAGACATCGACACCCAGGTCCCAGCCCATGTGATCAGGGCTACCTCCGAGGTTCTCACACAGTACCTTCCCCCTCACAACTTTTCTGTCCTGAGCAAGTTCTTGCTGTAAGTCAAGGCTATCTATAATTATGAGTCCTCAATCATACAGATGACTGGTTACTAACATACAACAGACTTCAAAGAAGACCCAGGAGATGGGAAAGACCAAGACAACTTCACCAAATGGAAACATTGATGGCTGCACTCAACATTCATTGCTGTCGGTGGGTTTGAATGTCAATCAACTCACTGATCAATGAATGCAAACTGCGGGCCAAAAAACGCAAGGACACAAAAGCACTCCCAGAAACCCAGAGTGTGGAAGTACGGCTGCTCCAGGTAGGACCTCAATCTTCTATCTAAAGTCCCTTTAGTTTCTTTGCTTCTAACATGGAGGAAGCTCTATAATTCCTAGTATTTTTTGTTTTCTTCTCAAATATTCCAAGTTTCAGGAATTATATTATCATAGGCAAAATGAGTAATATGCCTTGACATCATAATATTTAAAAACAATGCTTTCATAATTTAAAAAGAAACACATGCTTATTATTTTAAAATACAAGTTTATGAAAAGAATTTAAATCTATCCTCATCTCAAATGCATTCCTTCTACAAAAACCACATAAGAACATCTATTTGACAGTATTACTTAGACAGAAAAGCCATAAGATAAAATTGTATACCTTTGAAGACTTATCTACATGTATAAAAACAAGACATAACTATAATTCTGGGGAGGTTCCATGGCAACAAAAGGAACTTATTGCTCTTCAGTTTACCTTTGCACTCAGCTATAGACTTTAAGCTCAACAAACAACATTTACTATCATTTTGATTGTTTGTTAATTGTTTTTGAGACAAAGTTTTATGTATCCTATGCTAGGTAGCTGAAAGTGGCCTTGAATTTCTATGTTCTCCTAACTAGGATGACAAGTATGTATCACCAACCCTGGTATTGAACCCAAGGCTTTGTGTGTGATAGGCAAGCAATCTACTAATAACTGCAGTGCCTGTGTTCATGTGTTGGTACATGTGTAAGCCAGAGGTAGGTGTTAGGTGTCTTCCTTAATCACTCTCCACTTTATTGCCAAACCTGAGGCATACCTATTCTGTGAAACCAGCAGGCAACCAAGTTCCAGGAAGCATGTATCTCCACTTTCTCAAGTCTTCATGCTTCCATGGCAAACACTCACTGAATAAGCCATCTCCCTATCGCCATCAATCCTTTCTCATTCTTTTGAATGACTGTATGTCTTAGTATGAATACTCTGGTGTTTATTGTTCAAACACATTTAAAAAAAAAAACTCTCTTGACCAAAACCATCTATTCTTACTTTTGCAAGACATGTTCTTATAACAAGAAAAACAACCAAGTGAGACGGGAAACACCCATTTTGTGGTAACAAAAACTAAAGGATAGTATCAACTCTCTAAATCCTGTACTGTGAGATAAGCCACAAAATATTTCCTGCTAATGAAATAAAAGCATGAGCCTTAGTTATAAATTAGTTAGCATACAACTGAAGTCTAAGAGAAAGACAACAGAAGTGTCTTGTCAGTTTTGCGTTCCCCAAACTTTCTTTTCATGGACGGGATGGAAAGGAGAGAATACAGTTGTACTGAGACAAGAATCAAAATGTCAGAAGAAAAGAACTCAGTTACAAGAAAGCAGGGAAAGTGTGAGGTTCAAAGATAGTGCTTCCCAAACTGGCTGTGCACCGTGACATGTAGTGTTGCTGTTAAAAATGCATGTTCCTCTGTATTAC
Organism: Rhynchomys soricoides; assembly: GCA_019843965.1. Lineage (NCBI taxonomy): Eukaryota > Metazoa > Chordata > Mammalia > Rodentia > Muridae > Rhynchomys > Rhynchomys soricoides. The sequence goes on along the minus strand of JADRCH010000067.1, from coordinate 18,002,033 downwards.
TGAAGACCAGAGACAAGGCCCTAACAGTATTTAATAAGCCCCTCTGGGTGATTTCTCAAACACTGAAGGCTTGCCTAAAGCAAAGTAAATGTATTATATTGGCTACCTACCCCCTGTGGCCACATTTCATGCTGTCCACTTGCCAACTATTGCCTGATATGCCCTGCATCACTCTTCAAGGTGCAAAGACACTGGTGTTGTTGCTGAGTACTTCACTTCAAAACACATCAAACTATCTGGAGTTTACAGAAGTAAGTACATATGTGTTTATGTCTTCACAAAACATGAAGGCCCGATGAATGAAAGTTAAAATTTCAAGTACTATATTGAATAGGTAGGGAGAGAGAGGGCAGCCTTGTCTAGTCCCTGATTTTAGTGGGATTGCTTTGAGTTTCTCTCCATTTAGTTTGATATTGGCCACTGGTTTGCTGTATATTGCTTTTACTAAGTTTAGGTATGCTCCTTGAATTCCTGATCTTTCCAAGACTTTTATCATGAAGGGATGTTGAATCTTGTCAAATGCTTTTTCAGCATCTAACGAGATGACCATGTGGTTTTTTTCTTTGAGTTTGTTTATGTAGTGGATTACATTGATGGATTTCCGGGTATTGAACCATCCCTGCATCCCTGGGAGGAAGCCTACTTGATCATGGTGAATGATCATTTTGATGTGTTCTTGGATTCAGTTTGCAAGAATTTTATTGAGTATTTTTGCATTGATATTCATAAGGGAAATTGGTCTGAAGCTTTCTTTTATTGTTGGGTCTTTGTGGGGCTTTGGTATCAGTGTAACTGTGGCCTCATAGAATGAATTGGGTAGTGTTCCATCTGTTTCTATTTTATGGAATAGCTTGAAGAGTATTGGTATTAGGTCTTCTTTGAAGGTCTGATAGAATTCTGCACTGAACCCATCTGGTCCTGGGTTTTTTTTGGTTGGGAGACTTTTAATGACTGCTTCTATTTCTTTAGGGGTTATAGGACTGTTTAGATGGCTTATCTGATCCTGATTTAACTTTGGTAATTGGTATCTGTCTAGAAACTTGTCCATTTCCTCCAGATTTTCCAATTTTGTTGCATATAGGCTTTTGTAGTAGGATCTGATGATTTTTTTAATTTCCTCAGAGTCTGTTGTTATATCTCCATTTTCATTTCTAATTTTGTTAATTTGGATACTGTCTCTGTGCCCTCTGGTTAGTCTGGCTAAGGATTTATCTGTCTTGTTGATTTTCTCAAAGAACCAGCTCTTGGTTTTGTTGATTCTTTCTATAGTTCTTTTAGTTTCCACTTGGTTGATTTCAGCCCTTAATTTGATTATTTCCTGCCTTCTACTCCTCTTGGGTGTATTATGGTCACTTGATCTTCGACAAAGGAGCTAAAACCATACAGTGGAAAAAAGACAGCATCTTCAACAAATGGTGCTGGATCAACTGGCGGTCTACATGTAGACGATTGCGAATTGATCCATTCCTATCTTCCTGCACAAAGCTCAAGTCCAAGTGGATCAAGGACCTTTACATAAAACCAGATACACTGAATCTAATAGAAGAGAAAGTGGGGAAGAGTCTCGAACACTTGGGCACAGGGAAAATGTTCTTGAACAGAACACCAATGGCTTGTGCTCTAAGATCAAGAATTGACAAGATGGGACCTCATAAAATTACAAAGCTTCTGTAAGGCAAAGGACACTGTAAATAGGGCAAAACGGCAACCTACAGATTGGGAAAAGATCTCTACCAATCCTACATCTGATAGAGGGCTAATATCCAATGTATACAAAGAACTCAAGAAGCTAGACTCCAGAGAATCAAATAACCCTATCAAAAAATGGGGAAGTGAGCTAAACAGAGAATTCTCAACTGAGGAAACTCGAATGGCCGAGAAGCACCTAAAGAAATGTTCAACATCCTTAGTCATCAGGGAAATGCAAATCAAAACAACCCTGAGATTTCACCTCACACCAGTCAGAATGGCTAAGATCAAAAACTCAGGGGACAGCAGATATTGGCGAGGATGTGTAGAAAGAGGAACACTCCTCCATTGCTGGTGGGAATGCAAGTTGATACAACCTCTCTGGAAATCAGTTTGGCAGACCCTCAGAAAAATGAACATAATACTACCTGAGGACCCAGCTATTCCATTCCTGGGCATATACCCAGAAGATGATCCGACATGTAATAAAGACACATGTTCCACTATGTTCATAGCAGCCATCTTTATAATAGTCAGAAGCTGGAAACAACCCAGATGTCCCTTCACAGAGGAATGGATACAGAAAATGTGGTACATTTACACAATGGAATACTACTCAGCTATTAAAAACAATGACTTCATGAAATTCGTAGACAAATGGATGGATCTTGAAAATATCATCCTGAGCGAGGTAACGCAGTCACAAAAGAATGAACATGGGTTATTTGGTTCTCTGGAGTCTAACTTCTTGGATTAAGCATGGGGTCCCAGATGGAGGAGTTGGAGAAGGGACTAAAGGAGCTGAGGGAGTTTGCAACCCCATGGAGAGAACAACTGTATCAACTGGCCAGACCTCAACCAAAGAATACACATGGAGGGACCCATGATGCTGGCCTCATATGTGGCAAAGAAGAGTCTTGTTGGCCATGAGTGGGAGGAGAGGCCCTTAGGCCTGAGGGTGTTAGATGCCCCAGTATAGGGAAATGCCAGGGAGGGAAGATGGGAGTGGGTGGGTGGGTTCAGGGAATACCCTCATAGCGGCAGGGGGAGGGGGGATGGAATAGGGGGTTTCCAAAGAGGAGATCTGGAAAGGGAAAAACATTTGAAATGTAAATGAAGTATCAAAAATAAAAATAAAAAAATAAAAATAAATTATCTCATGAAGAAAAACTAAAAAAAAAAAAAAAAAAAAGTTAAAATTTAGGTGACTGTGTCACCTGACAGCTTGTCACACAATCGAAAGCTTTGCTATCAAGGTCAAATGCTTGCTGCTATGTCAGAACCCAAGGGACTGAGAGAACCAAATTCTACAAGTTATCCTCAGACCTCTACAGTATGCTGCGGTAATTATGAATTATTTTAATTTATATTATATATACATATAAATATATATTTCCTCTTAGATGAAATAACTATAATCCCTACTCTTTTTAAAAATGGTTTTTTGAGACAGGATTTCTCTGTACAGCCCTGGCTGTCCCAGAACTCACTCAGTAGACCAGGCTGGTCTTGAACTCACAGATCCACCTGTCTCGGCCTCCGGAGTGCTGGGTTTAAAGGCACCACCACTACCTGGAAAATCCCTAGAAATTAATGAAGCTTTTGAAAGAAAGAAAGAAAGAAAGAAAGAAAGAAAGAAAGAAAGAAAGAAAGAAAGGAAGGAAGGAAGGAAGGAAGGAAGGAAGGGAGGGAGGGAAAGAAATCTAACAGCTTCCTTCCTGACATGCTGATAAATAGTATATAATTTTCTTAAATCTAGAATATCAGTAGGCCTAACTACATCAATAAAAAATTCTATTTCAAAAGTCAGAAAACCTTATGTGGCTTCTGTTGGAAAAAAAAAAAATAAACCCTAGTTACAGGCGAGAAGACAATTACATGAGTTTAAGGGTGTTTTCTAAACTGGGGCTCAAATAAATACCCATATCACAGAAAATCAGAGCACATGGAATTAAAGATAAATCCTGTGTCTGTCATTATCTCTGTGGGTGAAGCTATGTAAAGAGCTTTATAAATAGCACCTAGTCCTGCCTCAAGTACCCTGGCCTCACTCGGAGCCCTAGAGCAGCGGTGGAGCCCTAGAGCAGCGGTTCATCCTTCCTAATGTTGCAAACTCTGAATACCATTCTCCTCACGTTGTGATGATCCCAACCACAGGCTACCCCTGTGAAAGGGTTGTTTAGCCCCCTAGGATGAGTCTCCACTTTCAGCAGCACAGACACAATCCCTCTACTCACAGACCAGCAACATATGTATATAAAATGTCTAGAAAGAGGTAAACCCAGGGTTTGAAGGCAGTTTTTTCCTACATCAGCCTGAATGGGATGTGTCATTACCTCTGGGTCTCTCAGAACCACATACTAAATAACTGATTTTAAACACATTTCTAGTAGATTAGGTAAGGGGAAGATTATGTGAAGCACAGGATAAAGCTTCCAAAGTACAAACTTCCAATGCAAAGTCTAGTAAAAGAGCTCACAAATCGCCGGGCAGTGGTGGCACACGCCTTTAATCCCAACACTTGGGAGGCAGAGGCAGAGGCAGGAGGACTTCTGAGGCCATCCTGGTCTACAGAGTGAGTTCCAGGACAGCCAGGGCTACATAGAGAAACCCTGTCTTGAAAAACCCAAAAAATAAATAAATAAATAAACAAACAAACAAACAAGCTCACAAATCTTAAAACCATTTAACCAAAGTTTCTTCCTTTCGATACTTACAACAAATCACAGACATTCATAAAAACAAAATTTAGGGGGCTGGATAGATGGCTCAGTGGTTAAGAGCACTGACTGCTCTTGCAGAGGTCCTGAGTTCAATTCCCAGCAACCACATGGTGGCTCACAACCATCTGTAATGGAATCCGATGCCATCTTCTGGTGTGTCTGAAAACAGCTACGGTGTACTTAGATACATAAGATAAATAAATAATTTTTAAAAAATTTAGGTGTATTTTACATACTATATGACTCATCCACTGTATACTTACAAAACTTTTATTAATTTAGTTACGTAACTATTACCAAAATTTAAGAACATTTCTCTGACCCTACAACAAAGCCATTTATTCCCAATCAACCCCCACCCTAACACCTAGCCCCCACCCCAATCACTAATTAGTGACTGCTCTCTCTATAAATGTGCATCATCTAGGTGGTAACATGTCTGGCCAGATTTCTTTAAACATTTGAAGCACACTTTTATAGCGCTGTATTAAGGTTGCAACCTGGTGCAGCCATCAGCACTGGCCACATCCAGACTTACACTCCTAAAGTGGAGACTCACTAAACAATAGCAGCCTATTCCCAATATCCCGTGAAGCTCCATTCTACTTTGTGTCTGAACTTTGCCTATTCTAGTTATTGTCAATACATAGAATCATGCAGTATTTTTGGTTTACCTTAAGAAGTGGCCTGTCGTTTTCTTTTAAGAACTGTTTATAAGCCAGGCACAGCAAGACATATCTTGCCATGTCTCACCTTGAGAGGCGGAGGCAGAAAGAGCCCCCAGAGTCACCCTTTCCTAACAGCTGCCTGAGGGCAGTTCTGAAAGGCAGAGACATTTCTAAGACATTTACACATATTGGATACATTCCTTTGAAAGACACCTAATTTGCAAACATTTCCCTTCAAACTGTGCCCATCTTTCCATTTTCCTAATGTCTTTTGAAGTCCTAAGCTTTATAGTTTAATAGTAACATTTTCCTTCATGTTCACCATTAGCCCAATGTCACAAAGCTATTCAATGCGATTTGTGATTTTAGCTTTCACACTAAGTGTATGAACCCTGTGAGTTACTTTGGGGCCTAATACAGAAAGCATGGTGTTGATGTGTGTTGTTTTCTGTCTACAGACTAGCTGGATTTTTTACGTCTTATTTCTGTACCGCAGCTGGCAGGCGTTTTCAGCACAGACATAACCAATCTCCCCAGCATCATATGTTACAGAGACTATACTCTCCCCACTGTACTGTGTAGGTCCCTTTGCCAAGACTCAGCTGGTATACATGTTAGGATCTATGGCTGAACGCAGTCTGGCTCCCGTGCCCAGCATGGCTCACAGCACAAAGTCTTTTGATTTTATAGTAATACTCGAAACTACACAATTATGTCCTCAAACTTTGTCAATTTTCAAAATTGCATTAGCTACCTTAGGTGCTTTGCATTACTTCCAGTGTTGGGAGCAAAGTGACAAGTGTTTCAAGAAAATTAGCTGAGATTTTCATACAGACTTTACCGGATGAATTAAAACAATCTGCAAAGAGTATCTTAACAACATTTAAACTTCTAATCTGCAACCATGGCATGTTTCTCCATTTATTGGTATCTTTTAAATTTCTCTTGGCAATATATAGCTTCTAGCATATAAATCTTGTACATGTTGGATTTATTCATTTGCTGCGATTATGAATGCAACTTATTGTTATTATTTTATTACTACTGTTAATATATAAAAAACACAATTTTGTACAGTGATCTTATAACACTGCCAATTCAGTTCCATCTGTTTTGTGGAATCCTTGGGACACTATAGATTACATTATCAACAAATAAAGAGGTATAATCCTCTCTACTTGATTTGGATGCCCCTTTCCCTGCACTGCCCTGGCTAGAACCAGTGCTGAAAGAACTGGTGAGACTCTTACCAGCTCTTAAGTCTTCTAAAAATTTTTGTAAAGATTTTTAAAACAAACTCTTGACTTATATGGTCAGATTGTCTACAGCAATTATATAGCAATTTTATTAGAACACAATCATCTGACTATTTAGGGCAGTAAGCAGTAGAGATAGTTGGGAGTGGTAGTACCCAAGCAGGCATTGCTGTGAGTTTTAAAGTGTTGTTTCTGCACTGCAGCTGGTCTACTGATCTACATTGTGAGCTCTAGGCCAGGCAAGGCTACCTCGTGAGACCCTGTCTTAAAGGGGAGAGAAAAGGTAGGTGTAAGTAGTTCCAAACAGAACTAAATGGCTCAAAAGCCCCAAATTTTTTCCAGCCCTGCCTTTTAAAAAATATTTATGGGACCAAGGAAATGGCTCAAGGAGTAATAACACTTTCCACCAAGCCAGACAGTCTGAGTTCAATTCCCAGCATCCACAGGGTAGAAGGACAGAGCCTAGCCCTAGGGAAGGGCCGTCCTCGGACCTTCAGACAGGTGTCAAGGTACACACTCTTCCCTCCTCCCCACAAATGCATGGTGAAGAAAATGTCAAAAGGAGAACACCTATGGTTACTTGGTAAGTTAAATCTTGTGTTTATTCGTTTGCATTCTTGAAATAAATACCAAGAAGTCATGGTTATGTATTAGGTATTCATACATTCATTATATTGTTGAAATTAATTTGTTAGTGTCTGTTAAATGTTCTTCTGCCAATGTTAAAAAAGAAAAAATGGTCAAGGGTTTCTTGTATGTTTGACTCTGGTAGAGGAACAATATTGTACTCGTATAACGAGTTAAAAGCACCCTCTTTTCTACTTTCTAAATGAAGGTGAAACTTCAGTATTGACACTTCTAAAAGCACCTGAACACAGCTGCAGTCACCCACCCCTCTCAGCTTCATTTGTACAAAACTCTACTTTAATTACTGTCCCACATTACAGACATATTTTATCCTTCTAGAAACTTCTCTGTCTCAGCTAAGTTGTCTCATTTGTTTGGAATAAAATTTCCTAGGAGAGTAACTTACTCCTCTTGTTTTTCTTGGCCAGAATAGGTATAGATATGCTTCATTTACTCAGACTAAGCAGGTTGGTTTCATTATTTTCAGTCTTGTTCTTGGGGGGTTTCCACTATAGAAAATTAGAAAAGTAATGCAAGCTATAAACTTCCTCCAAGCATAGTTTTGATTATAGATCATAGAATTTTGGCATGTAATATTTCCATTTCTATGTAGTTAAAGTAGTCTTAAGTTTAACTTGATAAAAGATTTTTTTTTTTTTTTTGAGACAATTTGTCTTTGTAGTCCTGGCTGTTCTGGAACTTGTTCTATAGACCAGGCTGCCTCAAACTCACTCTGCCTCCAGAGTGCCGGGATTAAAGATGTGCACCACCATCACCCAGCTTTTGAAATTTCTTCTCAGTCTGATTTAACTTCACATATTTGGAGACATTGTAGGCTTCATTCCAATGTGGATATCTAATTCAGTTCCACTGTAGTTACAGACTGTACCCTGTACAGAAATATGTGAAAATAACAGATTTATGTTGTTACCAACACATCAGCTTCCTTCCATCCTAAACACCTTCCTATGGTATCCAAGTAAGAGCCTCAAAAACAATTTCTTCTTATAGGTAAAAATGACTTTTCGACTCACTTTGGACAATTTTTATCCCACCGACTTCAGCCACCCATTATGCTCACAGAACTCAAGCATAAATCCTATCTTTACTTTTCTTACTACTTTTCAGATTTTCTCCTTATCCCTGCTTTCCAAGTAAATGCTTATTACACTAAGGTTTTATCAGGTGTTCTGGATATATAGATTGTTTACATTTATTTATATTATATTGCTTATATTACACTGTAGGATGTTTATGATCAGATTCTGGAAATCTAAAATTATCCCTCTATTTTCTACCCCCTTTTCTCCTTTTTTAAAAAATTCATTTATTTTTAATTTATGCACATTGGTGATTTGACTACATGTATGTTTGTGAGAGGGTGTCAGATCCCATGGGACAGGAGTTACAGACAATTGAAAGCTACCATGTGGGTGGTATTTGTGGGTGGTATTTCAATTTGAGAATTGAACCTGGGTCCTTAGGAAGAACAGCTAATGCTCTTAACTGCTGAGCCATCTCTCCAGTCCCTCACTCCTCCCTTTCTGATTCTCATTAAAGGCACAGTTGATGCTTCCCTATAGCTATAGCTCTCTCAAGTTCTGTTCATTTTTCAATTTTCTCTTTCTCTTCTCTGAATATTAAGTAAGATATACAGAAATCTCTCTCCAAGTTCATCTTTTTTTTTCTTCTATCATCTCCAAGCTTCTACTGGTCCTTCCTGCTTAATATTTCAGTTCAATTATGCTGTTCATCCCCCAGTTTATTCTTAGTATCTGGCTATTAAAATTCTTTGTACTAAGTCAATGTCTTCATATTATCTTCTAATTCCTTAAATATGGCTTTCTTTCTTTAACGTATCTCTAAGCTACATGCCGACAGTGTGTAAGCCCTGTTGAAAGAAAAAAATAGAAAAGCTTTGAGAAGCTGATGTCCTATAATCGCAGAACTTTAAAAGTCTGCGGAAGGAGGTTGGAGTTCCAGGCCAGCCTAGGCGGACAGGGAGACTGTCTGGAAAACCCAACAGGAAAGAACTAGCTGGGGTCTGTGTGCTCCAGATCCACCCGAGGCCACCTGAGGTACAGTTCCTACCAGCTCAGTTCCTCGCACTTGCAGGGCAGACATTGCTCCTTTGCATATGTATAACTGTTGCTGTTGGATACATTTGTTTAAAATGAGTTATGGGGCTGAGGCAGAGGAATGCGACTTTGAGGCCACCCTGAGCCATACAACACCCTACCCCAGAGGATGACAAATCTACTGATATCTCAGGGTTTCCCCTTATATATATTATGGAGCCTGATTTCTACACTCAGTCCTTAGCATCCTTTATCTGCATAGCTTACTATCTATTCATTCAAAGATAGGTCAGATAAGGATTCACTCACTCAATGGATTAAAGAATCTGTGCCTGGGATAGGTGGAACAAGTCTATTCCAGATTTCTATTTCACTTGGGCTTTTCCACATATCCCTGGCTTTGTCTCATACTGGTTTTGTTTTGGGTTTTTTGTTTTGTTTTGTTTTGTTTTGAGACAAGGTTTCTCAGTGTAACCAGCCCTGGCTATGTGGGACTTGATTTGTATACCATGCTGACCTTGAACTCACAAAGATCTGGTTGCCACTGCCTCCCAAGTGGTGAGACTAAAGGAGTGCACCACACCTGGCATAAACCCTGTCACCCCCATGCTGTAGACCATACTCAGGGTCCAGTGTTGTCTAGCAAGTGCTCTGCCACCCTTCAGAATAGTGTCAACTCAGGATATATGAAGAGCTAGTAACGTAGCCCTATAGCTGTCTCACCTCAAGGCTTTCAGAATAAAGCCCTGGCTAGTCTGATTCTGCACTGTCACAATAGAACTATAACATCAGGTTATACAGAGTTGTCACCAAAATTGTTATGCTTTTCTTTTTAAAATTTATAATACTGGAGAGAAACCCAGGATCTTATAAATGCTGAATATACTTTCTACCACCCTACACCTAAGAGCATCATTTTTAACAAGCAGTTTTTCAAACTAAGTGACCTGCCACAGCAGAAAGCTTGTCAGCTCAGAGCCTGCTTACAACCCCAGACAAAAGCAGTGCATGCTGACCTTATCCCAAGCTCAGTGGTTTTCATTAATACCCTTCTTCACTTGTCAGGATGGTTTTGTATAAGTTTATAGCTTCTTTGATGAGAAAAGATTTGCTATCCTAAGCTGGTCAAACATATTTTCAGGGAATTATACCCAAACATATAGCCTCAAGAAAGCTAAAATACAAAACTCAATTAAGAAAGGAATACACTAACTAGGGAGAGTGAAGGATAGAACTGCTCTGGGATTGTGAAATCATTTCCAGTTACAGGATGCAACAGTGTAAAACAAACGTGGGAGCCATGTTTAGTTCCTACTTCCCCAGAGCACTAAGTATTCGAAGTCACAAGTTCCTTCTTGTGTGTCTAGACCTGCTGGATAATGGATCTCAAGCAGGGCAAGAGTCTGAAAATCGCCTCAGACCTTGTCACCATACTGGTACTCAAACAGGTCCTAGGCAAAGAGTATTCAATGTTAAAGATGATCCTGGCCACTACAACTGAGCCCACTAAACAATAAGCTAGGAATCTGAAGTCTAAAAGACAAGGGAAAACAACAACAACAACAAAAAGACTGTGTATCTTTAATTAGTATTCATATATGCTCTTATAAAAAGCTAACCAAATTTTGAAAGCTGGTGACATTACTTTTCAGAAAACATTGTTTTATGGTTCCATAGCAAGTAATAATTTTTGTTTTTGTTTATTTTTGCAAGTAATATTATATCTTGTTTCTTTAAAGGGCCTCCCTCTTCATTCTTCAGTTAGAGCCTGTCACCACCTAGTGGACTAAGTCGGAATAATATACCAATATACATCACCACCTCTTCTGTTCCAAAACAAATAAATCTCTAGGTGGAGCCTTCAGAATCAGATAAGAGCTATACCTATCTAAAAAAATTCAGTTGGGTAATTTTTAACTACATAAAGTACAGATTTATACAAATAAAAGATATGTACTCAAGATAATGAAAAGGTTAAAGAAAAACAAAAATCATTTACAGACAGCGTGGTTCGGAAGTTAAGATAAGCTTTGGCCCCCAAAGATTAACCTCTTTAACAAAATTAATTTCCCAAAATAATTTATGAAGACATGAAAACCTTAATACTTTATAACTACATGAGTTTCCCCCCAGGTTATATGGCTCATTCAACTTTCAAACCTCAATCAGTAAAACCACATCAACAAAACATATACATCGAGATACAGAAATTGTATTTAAAAACTTGGACAGTGTTCATCATAAAAATCCTACCAAGCTACAAATAGAAAGGGAAGCTTCCAAAAGCTGATTATATTTTATCTTTTTTAATCTATAGCTTCCTGACTTCAAAACTGATTAAAAGGCTAGGAGCGGGGGCACATGCTTGCAATCCTAGCATCTGAAGGCTGACAAAAGAAGACTGCAAAGCCCAAGTCAGTCCAGGATACACAGCGGGAGGTTCTCACAAACAAAAACAAAATCAGAAACTGGGCCTGGGCATGCTGATACACACCTTAAATCCCAGTACTTGGGAAGAAGTAGGTGGGATCTCCTATTACCCTTCCTGGTCTACACAGCAAGTTCTGGGCAGCCAAGGCTAGTAAGACACTGTTTCAAAAACAAAACAAACAAACAAAAAAACTGACTACAGACCTACAGCCATAAAAGCAAAGCATCTGTGACTGTGGAGGATAGGGTGTGGCTCAGTGGTAAAGTACTTTCCTAACGTACAGTAACCCTTGAGTTCAAACTGGAGTATTAAAAAACAAAAACAAAACAGTATGCTAAAGACAGGATGACAGGCAGGCCAATAGGATGTCTGCATCTTAGCAAATATTTGTGTGTCGTTTGTTTGATTGTTTTTTGTTTTGTTTTGTTTTGTTTTTGTAGTGCTGGGTACATGCTAGGCAAAGCCAAACAATTTTTTGACAATTTTTTCTGTATTCAATAAGGAAAGAATCTTTTTAACACAGAGACTGGGAAAAACAATGTCTATACACAAAAGAATAAAGTTAGATGTCACCTTGCACTATATGCAAAAAAGTTTCAAATATAAAATATAAAGAAAAACAATAAAACTTTTATGAGAAAACAGGGGGAAAGCTTCATGACAGTGATGGCACATCTTGACTATCCACCCGATTGGGCTAAAAAGCTTTCACAAAACTGGTAAAGAGCACCTTGGGGTGTCTGTGAGGGTATTTCTATGGAGGATTGACTGACAGGGACAGGGAAATAGGCTGGGGCTCAAATGCAGTAGCAGAGGAAAACTGAAGAAAATACACACAGTGGGTGTTGGCTCTTTGCTTCCTAGCAACAGTAAAGTGATAATTAGCCAATCAAGCCATCGTCCTTGCTCAGTTGTTATCGGAGTGACGAAAAGTAAGACTAACAAAAAGTTGTTACAAAGGAAGTGGATCATTGCCAACCTGTGCACAGTTCATAAGCTTTTGGAACTGGCTCTTAAGAGTAACATGCAAGAGTCCAAAGAAGCTGACTAGGGCAGTGACTCTGGTAAGCGCTCAGAAGACAAGAATGTTAGTAGAAATGCACAAAGTCAAGTCTACAGTCCTGAGGTTTCAGATGGACTGAAATGTGAATTATAAAGATTGCTCTTGAGGTTCCCAGTGGGACTGGGGACTCTATTGGGAAGCCATTCCTGTTACATCCTGGCAAAGAGCTTTTGTCCATGTCCTGAGACTTCTCGAAACTCCAAGTTTAAAGGTAGTAGACTAATTTAGGCTGTGGCATGGTTATGGCTGATTGTTTTTAGTCAGATTAACAGTGATAATCATGAACAAAAAACAATCAAAAGACAAAAACCCTTTTTCCACAGATATTAAATTCTCTAAGAAGAAATCCTACTTTGCAAGGTACCAAAGATGCCTTTAGGGCATCATAGAAAAATGCCAGAGTCTACTAAAGGGAATGAATGTTTTAAACTCATCTCAAAGAATTCCCTTAAGCAAGATCCCAGGTACCCAGCTGGTGGCACAGGGCTGCCTAGGAAAATGGATTCAAACATCTGGGTATTCATAGGCTACTGTGACTGTGGTGCAAAGGGTTCAGCTACTCTAGCACTATACGGACAACACCAAGGTCTGCTAATAGCTTGAGTCTTATCCTCATGATAGTAGTTTTGCAGACATGCAAAATTCAAGAGTTAGCAAAGATACAATAGGAAATCCCTGTAAGCTACAAATGCCAAGAACATGGACTAGCCACTAAAACTGCAAGCAGCAAGCAGAGCCAGCCCAAAGGAGAAGTTGTACAGGCTGAAACATGAAAGACCATAGGGTGGGAATGCACTGCACAAATATTTTGGAGTTTACATCATACTATTTTCTACCTCTCAGATAACCCAGATGCTAGATGAAGAGCTATAGAACTTAATACTTGTCTTAATAGGTTCTCTCCTGCTTTGATCTTATCTCTTTTTTCTATGTCCCTATTCCTCTCTTTTGGGTGGAAATGTGACACTGTGATCTTGGGAGTGTGCAGCTTGCTTTTAATAATCCAGGTAATTCATCTAAGAGTTTCTCAAAGAAGGAATTTCAACTTCTACAGCCTTGGGTGCTGAGAACTGCACTCATATTTTTGGTTGTGAGCCTAGCCTTTAACAGCTGAGCCATCTCTCCAGCCTGAATTTCAACTTTGAACCATGTTGGAATTGCTAAGATTTTTGAGAAGTCAGGAAACAGATGACTCTTGAGAAGGGGGGTTGTTAGATTATTATGATTTGAATATGAAATGCCCCCAGAGGTGAGTGTGCTATTTCTCTTTTAAGAGGTGGTAGAAAATTTCAGAGATGAAGCCTACCTAGGGAATTATCAATTCAGGACGGGAGTCTCTGAAAGTTAACCTTGGTCTCCCATCCTTCACCTTCTCTGTTTCCTATACATCATAAGACAGGTGGCTGCCAGCCATACGCTTCTGCTACATGAGGTGACCAAAGATATATATGTGAGCCTGTGGGGTACTTCATATTGAAACAGTGACAATGACTTTGGACTAAACAATGGTTTTATGGCTATAAAATCCAAAGATTAGACAAAAATAATATGAATAAGAATATTGGACAACATCAAAATTAAAATTCCAGGGCAGTGTGCAACTCAGCTGTTGAAGGCATGCTTGGAATGTATGATATCCTGAGTTTGATGTAAACACAAGAAATTCAAAATGGAAAAAAAATTAAACCCATATATGTCTATGAACCTATTCAACAAAGTAAAAAATCAGTATGCAAAATGGGAAGGTTGCAAATTAGGTATCTGATAAGGTAACATTACCTAGAATTTAAAAGAATACCCCTTTAACTAAAACAACCAGGCAACCCCACTGAGAAGCTAATTTAAAAGGAAGTACAAAAGTTGAATACACTGCAGATACCAATGGAAAATAGGCACATAAAAAGCTGTTAATACTAAAGATTAGAGAAAATACAAGTAAAAATAAAAATCCCAGGATGTGGTAAGGACGTAGAGAAACTGGAATTCATATGTGCGTGTGTGCGTGTGCGTGTGTGTGTGCGTGTGTGTGCGCGTGCATGTGTGTGCACGTGTGTGCGTGAGCGTGTGTGTGTGTGCGTGAGTGTGTGCGTGCGTGTGTGTGTGTGTGTTAGCAAAAATATAAAATGGTGATTCTGGTATTGAAAACAATACAACATACATACATACATGCATACATATATACATACATACAACATACATACATACATACAACATACATACATACATATACACACAACAAAAAATTAAAGAAAAAGAGTACGTGAATTTGAAAGAAAGTTGGAAGTAGGACTTGGGAGGACATGGGGGACAAATGGATGGATAAGATCTCAAACAATAAAAAAATTATATAAAAATTTTTTTTAAAAAAACCAGAAGTTACTTACAAACAAAAACACACAATTACCACATGGTTCAGCAATTCTACTTCTGGGTATAGTCCCAAAAGAAATCAAAATAGAAACTCAGAGTTACACTGCTGTACACCCATGTTCACAACAAGATTATTCACAATAGCTCACTGTTGAAGAAAACCAAGCGTCTACTAGCTGATGAATAAATAAATAAAATATGGTATATACATATAACATTATCCAGCCTTAAAGAATAAGTGGATTCTCACAGGTTACACAACAATATAAATAAATCTTGAGAGCATTATTTGCTAAGCCATAAAAGAACATTATGATTCCACTAACAGGATTCTGATAGTATCTATAGAGTAAAATTCATAGATACAGAACTTATTACAAAGATGTAATAATCACAACACTGTGGTACAGTGATAATGACATATAGACAAACAGAACAGGATGCCCAGAAAAATGTCCTGACATATACAGCCATTCTGTTCCATTTGTAGATTGATAGGTCCTGGGAGACACAGGAAGTTATTATTAATATAGTCTGAATTTCAGTTCTAAATGTGAGTCCTATAGATGGATGCTAATGACATTATACACTGATGTATCAATGTAATCAATACTACTGAATGGCACGCTTGAAAGTACTGAAAGCAAATGTCACCTGTTTTCTATTACAAATTAAAAAGATAAAAGGAGATGCCCTGCCCTGGAGAAATGGTAAAAGCAATTGACACATAGTTTGAAGACCTGAATTTAAATAATCAAAACCCATGTAAAGGGCAGATCTGTAGCACAAGCATCTATAATCCTGGTGCCAGTATCAGGAGATGGAGGTCAAAAAAGGAGAATTTCCAGAAGCTCACAAGCTAGCTAGTCTGACTTATGTAGTAGAAAAAGCAGAGACTCTCTTCTCAAACAAGGCAGACAAGGAGGACTGATGCCAGAGGTTGGCTGCTGATCTCCACAGTGGTACATGTCATGCACATACTCACATACATACATACACACATACACACACACCGAGAGAGAGAGAGAGAGAGAGAGAGAGAGAGAGAGAGAGAGAGAGAG
>JADRCH010000067.1:17908874-17986057 GCA_019843965.1 Rhynchomys soricoides | reverse complement strand
AGAGAGAGAGAGAGAGAGAGAGAGAGAGAGAGAGAGAGAGAGAGAGACACTCACAAGAAAAAGAGCCAGACAGGATAGTCGGTGTCAATAATCCCTAAACTAAAGAGTCATAACCAGGACAATTACGAGCTTAAGCCCAGTCTGAACTGAGCTGAGCTGAGCTACATGGTGTGTTATATCCCACCAGGAGCTACACTTGGTGTTAATTATATGCATGTGCAAACACACACAACTGAAAATTTTATTTAAAATGATAACTGAAAGAAAAATGTCTATAGCATTAACATCATATTTGATAATGGAAAAATGAACTCTTTCTACCTAAGATTCAGAACAAGACAAGAATATCATTTCCATCAGTATTCACTACAATACTGGAAATCTTAGCCAGCACAGTAAGAAAAATAAATAAACACCATCAACATCAAAAAGGAAAATATAAGGTGGTCTTTATTCACTGTTATGCACACAAAAGTCCCAACAGATTTTTTTAAGTGACTAGCAGAACTAGTAAACAAATTCAATACAAATTCAATACAAATCAATTGCATTTCTATACAACTAGGCAAAAATTGAGCAAATAAACTTTAAAACCAGTTTGGTTCATAATAGTATTAAAAAGCAAAATAGTTACAAATAATTTTAAAGGAAAGCAAGATGAACATTTATATTTTTAAAACATTAATGAGAAAAAGTAAAGATGCTGCATTAAGTGGCAAGACAAACTAAACCCAAGGATTGGAAGACTGCTATTGTTAAGATGACAACTTGAGCCAAGGATAGAACACTTTGCCTCATCGGGCCAAGAGCCTCAGTTTACCCGCAATGAAAAGAAGAACGACAATTCTCCTGATAGAATCAGTGTAACTCAAATAAAAATCTCAGTAATATTTTTTGTTTTTAAATAAGTTGCTTGTAAACTTTATATAAACTAAAAAAAAAAAAAAAACCTAAGTCAAAATAACTTTGAAAAGGAAGAATGTAAGTACCCCTAGTTTCAAGACACTGTGGCTTGTGTGAGAAGATTCAATAAGATTAATGAGAATAAAAACCCCGTAGAATCACATTTTTTTTTTTGTTTTTAAGAAAAACTTCAAAATGTTCATTGAGATTTTTGACAAGAAACAAATTTCCATATGAAAAAGACTTTGATTCCTATTTTATAAAACATGCCAAAATTATGAACATGAATGTAGTCCTAAAATCATAGTTTCTAAAAGAAAATGAAATTTGGTTAGACTAAGATTTCCTAGTGAAGATATAAGAATCAGTAACAAAAGATTCCAAAAATAAGGATTCATAAAAAATTACAAGTTGTGTTCATTCTATTATCATGTTAAAAATGAAAACAAAAACCACAGACTAGGATAAAATATTTATACTACATATATCATATGACAAACCCAGAATATAAAAATGCCAACAATATAGAAAGTAGACAAAGAGCTTAATGTTTGTAATGGTCAAGACTTGATCCATTTAAAAAGATGATCGATGAATATCCAGTAAGTGTATGATAACATTACAAGAAATGCAGATTAAAAATGCCAGCCCATTACAATGCTCATTAGAGTTCTAAAAATAAAAATCCTGACAATACCAATTACTAGCAAGCATATGAAAGTAGAATTCACATGGTACTAGAACTATAAAATGTAAAAACCATTTTTGAAATACTGGTGACTCTATAAAAAATTTAATGTGTATTTACTATATAAACCACCAAATTTTATTATGCCTTAGAAGATCAATAAGCATGTATGTATACAAAATTTTGTGTAAGAAATCTTATATCTGCGTAATCTATAATAAAGTAGAAACAGCCCAGGTAATATCAACAGAATTACCTGTGACACTGCCAGTGGAATACTACTCAGCAATCAAAAGAAATGAACTATTGGGCCAGTGAGATGGCTCACTGGGTAAAGTCCTTTGACATCAAGCCTAACAACCTGAGTTCAAATCCTGGGATCCACACGGTGGAAAGAACTGAGTCCCACAAATTGTCTCTGACCTCCATAGGTGCACCCTGGCACATGCACCCCCCCACACACATATTAAATAAAAAAGAAAGAAAGAACAAAAGAAAGAGAGAGAGACAGAGAGAGAGACAGAGACAGACAGACAGACAGAGAAATGAATTATTTACACGTGCATCATGGATTACTGTCAAATACTGGGCTACAGAGGCACAAAGGAGCAAATGTGTGTGAAATATGCATGTAAGACTGTAGAACAAGCATCAAGTAGACTGTAGAACAAGCATTAAGTAGACTATAGAACAAGCATCAAGTAGACTATAGAACAAGCATCAAGTAGACTGTAGAACAAGCATTAAGTAGACTGTAGAACAAGCATCAAGAAGTTACTAGGCTTTAGGGATTAAGGAGTGGAGCAAAATAGGAAAAAGCATAGGAAAATTTTGAAGATGGATTACAATGATTAACGATCTTATGAACATTGCTCTGATTTACATTTTCAGATAGAAACATTTCCTTGTATGAAAATTTCATGTCTCAATTTTAAAAAGATACAAAGAGTGAGGGCTTTGGGATCACATAGAGCAGCTCCGCCACTTACCAGGTATATGGCCTTGGCCAAGGGTTAAACTGTCAGTCTCTCCATCTGCAAAGCAAAAAGCACTAGAGTTGAGAATACCTTTACAGAGCTGCTAGGAAAAATAAACAAGGCAATACTTTAACGGCACAATACAGTAAATGCTCATTAAATATTAACAAAGAAGTTAGAAACTGTATTCCCATATTTCAGCCAAGGAGAAAGATTCAAGAATAACTAGTGGGTAAACATTGGTAACTTACATAACCCACCAGTACTTGCATTGTTATAGTGACTCCTAGAAGGGATCATTCAGTTTTACAGATGAAGAACTCTGGCTTCACAGCCTGTCAGCACGCACGCTTCTGCTCATGCACTCTCTTCTCTAACATGGTCTCGTGTATTTCAGGCTGGCCTGGAATCTCCTGTGCGTCCCAAATGACCCTGAACTATTGACTCTCATGCCTCTACCGTCCACGTTCTGAAATTACAGGCATGTGTCAGTGTATTTTCAAGTGCACCATGCATTCCAACAGGGACACTTTCAGCAGTTAACCCTGTAATTGCCAGTATAATCCATCTCGTATGAAAAACTACTGAATGAATGCTCCATTTATTCTTTCTTTTCTTCTCTTTTCAAGACAGGATGTCACTGTGTGCCCCTGGCTGGCCTTGAAATCACAAAGCCCACTAGCCTCTGTTGAGATTAAAGGTGTGCACTGCCACCAAGGCCAACCTCCATTGTTGCCAATACTAGGTTCAAGTCTCCTGACACAAAATAGGAGGCCAGGGGGCTGGAGAGATGGTTCAGCATTTAAAAGCACTGACTAGACTACTCTTCCAAAGGTCCTGAGTTCAATTCCCAGCAACCACATGGTGGCTCACAACCATCTGTAATGGGATCCAATTCCCTCTCCTGATATGTCTAAAGAGAGCTAGAGTGTACTCACATACATAATAAATAAAATAGATCTTAAAAAAATAGGAGACTAATTCTGGAAGTGGAGCCACAAAATATTATTCAAGGCTTAATTTTTCTGTTTACATTGTAAGTGTGTGTGTGCACTTGTATATGCACATGCATGTATACATATATGCATGCACATGTCAAGGTGTGTCTGTGTAGGTCAAAGGACAACTTGAGGGAGTTGGTTCTCTCCTTCCACCACGTGTGCTACAGGCACTGAATTCAGAGGGGAGAGGGGGGGGTTGCAACAAGCCACTTTACCGGGCTGAGCCATCTCACTGATCTATTCTAGGCTTTTAGAGTATTCCTTCCTCAGAGCAATTTCAAAAGAAGAGAATTCTGGCTTGATATGGTTGACAGATACATGTGATTCTAGCACTTAGGAGGCTAAGGTAAGAAAATCTTGAGTTAAAGCCAGCCCTGACAATACAGGATTATCAAGATCAGCCCAGCAACATAAAATTCTTCCTCAAAAAATAATAAATAAATAAATAAATATTGAGAGAAAGGAGGGATAAGAATGGATGCATATAATCTGGATATGAAGCCTGCACTCTAAGTGGGAAGCTGGAGCTAAGGCTTGAAACTATTTGGCAGAGTAGCTTCAGAAACTCAGCAGCTGAAAAGCAAACCAATTTTTCATTAAAACATTCTATTTCCCTTAATCATGCAAGATTCTTACTTTGAAAAAGTTAAAATGGCTGGGTGGATGTGGTAGTACATTCCTTTGAGCCTGGCACTTGAAAGGCAAAAATGAGTAGATCACTGAGTTAAGAGACCAGTCTAGTCTTCAAAGGGAAAAACCAAAACTAAAGTGAAAGACCAAAACAAGATGAGAAAAAGTTCTCATGAATTCTATACCAAGGAACTGAACTCAAACAACCATTTTTGGCTCTTTTAAAAATATGGGGGCCAGAGAGATGACTCAGTGGGTAAAAGCAGGTTACACACAAGCCTGATGACATGTAAATGATCCCTGGAACCCACCTAAAGCCAGAAGGAAAGAATCAACTCCACAAAGTTGTCCTCTGACTTCACATGCTTGCTTTGGCAGATGCACCACTTCTCCCTCAGCACACACACAGGCACAGGGTTGTCTCAATCTGTTACAATACTGCTCCCACAGAAAAAAGCAATTGAGGCTAGTAATGTCGGTCATCCATTACAAATCTCCAAGCATTCCCTGTACCCACCAGATAGTAACAGGCATCCACGGCTATACAAGGACTCAACAATTGCCTTTGAATCCAACTATCTTTCACCAATTGTAAACAAGTCCTAAACTCTTGGCTCCATAGTGAATGCCTACAAGTCAGTATAAACTCTGAAACAGGGGCAGAGGTCAAGTGACTGGGAGAGTTCAGCCTAAACTCTCAATCTCATCCCACCCCCACCTTGTTCAAAGGAATGCCATCAGAAAGCACCTTCCAGCAAAAGGCCACATTCAGGAGACCTGATGTGGCAGTGTTGCCACATACTGAGCTGGGGCTTTAGAAGCACAGGGGAACTGCAAAGCCAGGAACCACCTAATCACTGAGTGAATGCTATGAAAGAGGAGACATAGGGAAAACAGAGAGACTTACAAATTATCTTAATATGCTTTAGGAAAGAAACTGTCTCATAAAGGATACAACAGTCCTTAACCTGAGCCATAAAAGAAATTTCTTTGTGGACTTAATTCCCCAGTGAACTCTCCCAGTTTGTGCCCAAAATCATCCTATAATGCAAAAGATGCTCAAATGAAACTTTTTGAAAAGCATGATAGCCGGGTGGTGGTGGTGTATGCCTTTAATCCCAGCACTCAGGCGGCAAAGGCAGGCTGTGAGTTCAGAGTCAAGCCTGGTCTACAAATTGAGTTCTAGGACAGCCAGGACAGAGAAACCCTGCCTCGAAAAAACAAACACAAACAAACAAAAACTTATCATACACATAAAATTCATGATATTGGGCTTGGCATGGTGGTCCATGCCTTTAACTTCAGCATTCAGACAAAAGCAAGCAGGTTTGTGTATTCAAGACTAGCCTGGACTACAAAATGAGTTCCAGACCAGCCAAGGCTTCAGAGTGAGACCCTGTCTCAAAGGGAAGCAAAAAGGGAAGAGGGGAAAAAGGAAGGACAGGAAAAAGACATTGTATTGTCTTCAACTCTTCATATGTGTATAAAACACACACATGGATATACTCACAACTCTTCATATGTGTATAAAACACACACACATGGATATACTCACAACTCTTCATATGTGTATATAAAACGCACACACATGGATATACTCACAAAAATATATATACAAACTTTCTTTCTTATTGTATGTCTGATGGGAGGCCACATCTCATCTGTGAAGGTCAATGGAAAACTCTATGGGACCAGTTCTTTCCTTTACATGGATTCCAAGGATCAAACAAGGTAACAATCCTTCTACCCACTGAGTCATCCTGCCACACATAAACTCTTTTTTTAAAAAAAAAAGGTAAAAAGTTGGGGCCACATAGTAGCACAAGCCTTTAATACTAACACTTGGGAGGCAGAAGCAGGCAGATCTCTGTGAGTTTAAAGCCAACCAGAATTACACAAAGACCCTGTCTCCAATAATGATGATGATGGTCATGGGAACTGAACCAAGAACCTTGTACATACTAGCAAAAGGCTAAGCTACTGAGCTGTCTTCAGATCCACCATTAGCATTTGAGACTTACCATAATTAAGGTGGCTACAGATAGTTCAGTTAAATAAGGGCTCTGTAGCCATGTACTTCATGGCATACTTTGGGGTCATCTCACCTGCTCAAGCAGGCGTCATAGCTCTCATCTAAATAGGGAATGTTTCCACTCTATGGTAAAAGCTACATAAGTTTGTGTCTACCTTTCCTGTTAAACCAGCAACTGTTAACAGAACTGTGGCCTTTAGACTGTGGCTAAAACTTGGCATATACAGGGAAGAAGAAGAACCAGTACTGTATTTAACAGGTCAGGCCCTATGAAGACAAACGTATCAAACGACCTTGTGATGACACACTCCTAACACACAAATACTAGAGTATATGCAGTGTCTGGCACATAGGAAATGCCCAGTAAATAGTATTTCTCAGGCTGGGACAAAGTCCAAGTGAATAAACTTCCTGCTATCCAAATAAATTGAGCCTGAGTTCAGATCCCCAGAACCCACGCACCTATAATCCCACTGTTCCTACAAAGCTAGGAGACAGGGACAAGAATTCCCCACAAGTTTGTGGGCAATATGTAGCACTGAAAAAGATCCTGTCTCAAGGTCAACAGTGAAGCTCAACACCCAATGTTGTCCGGCTGGCTTTGTGAGTCAATTTGACACAAGTTAGAGTCATCAGAGAAGGAGCCTCCTTTGAGAAATGCCTCCATGAGATCCAGCTGTAAGACATTTTCTCAATTAGTATTCAGTGAGGGAGAGCCCAGCCCATGGTGGGTGATGCCATCCCTGGGCTGGTGGTCCTAGGTACTACAAGAAAGCAGGCTGAGCAAGCCAAGTGAATCAGGCCAGTAAGCAGCACCCCTCCATGGCCTCTGCATCAGCTCCTGCCTCCAGGTTTCAGCCCTGTTTGAGTTCCTGTCCTGACTTCCTGCAATGTTGGACTATGATCTGAAAGTGTAAGCCAAATAAACCTGTTCCAGCCCGGCGGCGGTGGTGGCGCACACCTTTAATCCAGCACTAGGGAGGCAGACACAGGTGGATTTCTGAGTTCGAGGCCAGCCTGGTCTACAGAGTGAGTTCCAGGACAGCCAGGGTTACACAGAGAAACCCTGACTCGGAAAAAAAAAAAAAAAAAAAAAAAAAACCAAACCTGTTCCTTCCCCAGCTTGTTTTTTGGTCATGATGTTTCATCACAGAAAAACAAAAACAAAAACAAAAACAAAAACAAAACAAGCAAAAATACAAAAACAAGAAAACCTTAAGACAGCCTCTGACCTCTACACATGTGCTGTGGCATACACAAAATGAGATAAAAATAACTATTTTTTAAAAATAGCATTTATCTTTCCTTTCTTAATATCTATTATTCAATTTTATATTGATTATCTGCAGATAATGGTTGGACCTACCTGTACTACCTGCCCACCTTCCTAAGGTTTATTTTATGTTTCTGGGGATTTTGTCTGCATGTATATATAAACACCATATGCAGACACTGCATGCAGAGGTCAAATCCCCTGGAACTAGAGTTCCAGATGGTTGTGACCTGCCATATGGATACTCAGAATTGAACCTGAGTCCTGTGGAAGAGCAGATAGTATTCTTAACCACTGGTACAGCACCTGCACTACTTTTTAATATCAAAAGTTATGATCTATTGCCAGGTGTGGTGATGCATGTTTTTATTCCAAGCACTTGGGAAGCAGAGGCAGGTAGATCTCTCTGAGTTCCTGGACAGGCTAGGCTACACAGAGAAACCCCACACCCCGTAGTCTCCGTGAGATCCCAAGATACTTGACAGCTAATTAAAAAGCCAGAACAAGTTTGTGGTGACAGGCTATCTTACAAAGCTATTCTTTATCTTGATTGTACATTTCACTGTCTTCCACATATCCCCATTGAGTAGTCATTTACTAGTAAGGTAGGAGAGGTTAAAGACTGATTGATTTAAAGTCTCTGAGATCAGGGGCTGTTTTGGGGTTTTGTTTGTTTATTTGGCTTGTTTTGTTTTTAAATTGTGTTTTGGTTTGGTTTTTGATACAATGTCTTGTGGGGCAGTGATCTGTGACAGGCAGTCTGGCACCCGGTTGAGCACAGGCTGTAAACTCTGGGAGACTTAGGGGAATCTGCAAGGGACCGGAAAACGTTATGCCAAAGCTCCCGGAAGGCTTTTGGCTCTGGTCACGGTCATGTACCACCCCTCCTCAGATAGAGGCGTGGCCACGACCCAGGTAGAGGCATGGCCACACAGCCCAAGCCATCCCCATGTTAATGAGACACCTAGAGGCTTAGCCACGGCCATTCCCAGTTACTATATCTGCCTCACCTCTCCCAGAGAGGCAGGGGTACAATTCCATTCACGCCACTCTCCACACGATGAAAATAAACATCTTAGAATTATGGACTTTCTCTTCATCTGGACCCCCGTGGGAAGCGAGGGATCTGGCCCTCAATTAAGGAGCCGCAGCATCCCAGCACTCCCAGAAGGTACCCATTCACCCAAGCCTAATAAGCAGCTAGCCTAAGCGCAGCTAGCCCTGCGCCAGCTGCGCTCTGGCTAGCCCATCTGCAGCACCCTGCAGCGACTGCAGTGCCCCTGGCTAGAGAACCCACAAGAGACAGCTGCAGCGCATTCGCGGGAATGGCCCCCTCCCCCACCCTTCGGGCGAAAAGGCTTCCCACAGCCCCTACCTGCCCTATGCGCAGCCACTTCCTGCGTGTCTCCTGTCCCACCCAGAGCTGCAGCGCCAGGGACAGACACGTGGGGCTTCTTTCCACTGTGCCAGGCTTGTTCCCACAATGTCTCACTATATAACCCAGGAAAGCATGACACTCACGGACTTCCAGTCACAGCCTCCCGAGTTCTAAAATCATAAGCATGTATTAGCATGACTAGCTCATCTCTCTCTCTTTTTTTCTTCCTTATTTTTTCAATCAATTCCAGAAAATATGGAACTTACATAGGATTTATGAATAATAGAGAGGGAGAAGATGTTCCTATAATCATTTACCTAGCCTTCTGAACAACAGGTATAAATTACTTTTAAAAATCTGGTAAGCCCAGCAATTCCAGCATACAGGACGAAGAGTCAGTCAGCCTGGTTTTACCAAATGAGCTCCAGGACTGTCAGAGCTGTTACACAGAGAAACCCTGTCTCAAAAACAAAAACAAAGAAACAAGTCTGGTAAACTGAGCACTCAGACAGAGGCAGAGGCAAGATCTCTGTGAATTCAAGTCTAGCCCATAAGTTAAGTGAGTTCCAGGTTATCCAGAGCTGCAGAGTCAGACACTGTCTCCAACAGAGAAAAAAAAAAGGGGGGGGGGGTTGGAAAGGGGCTGGAGAGATGGCTCAGAGGTTAAAAGCACTGACTGCTCTTCTAGAGGACCTCTCTTCAATTCCCAGAAACCACATAGCAGCTGGTAACTGTCTGTAATTCCAGGAACTAACACTTTCACACAGACATTCACGCAGGCAAAACACTAACGCACATAAGGTAAAAAATAAAATAAATTAAAAATGAAAGAAAGTTGGTAAGAAAATCTAGATAAGCAAAAACCTAAAATACACAGTGTTTTTAAAGTAACAATAAAATGTTAAACAGTACAAAATCTTTCCTGGATAGGCTATTAAACCTTGCTATGATGGTTTGTATAGGCTTGGCCCAGAGAGTGGTACTATTAGAAGGTGTGGCCCTGTTGGAGTAGGTGTGTCACTATGGATGTGGGCTTTAGACCCTCATCCTAGCTGCCTGGAATGGAGTAATCTGCTAGCAGCCTTCAGATGAAGATGTAGAACTCTCAGCTCCTCCTGAACCATGCCTGCCTGGACACTGCCATGTTTCCCGCCTAGATGATAATGGACTGAACCTCTGAACCTGTAAGCCAGCCCCAATGAAATGCTGTCCTTATAAGAGTTGCCTTGGTCATGGTGTCTGCTCACAGCAGTAAAACCCTAACTAAGACACTTGCCATTAACCAAAAAGAACATGTATAATGTGAATATTTTTAAAATAATCTGACAGTTAACTTCTTCAGTCTACTAAGAAGTTAAATAAGTGAGTAATTGATAACTTATGCTATGCTGCTGGTTGGAGGAATGATGACAAATCCCGTATGAGCCAAATGGTAAAGAACAAAACTGCCACAATGTTCAATAGTACATCAGCCTGTAATACCAACAAGTAAACTATTTCTGTGAAGCAGTAACATATGCTATTATGTAGAATGGCTCATGTTTATGTCATTAAGAAACATGGGTTGTTGGAGAGATGGCTCAACGGTTAAGAGCACTGGAGCTCTTCCAGAGGACTTGGGTTCAATTCACAGCACTGACATGGTGGTTCACAACTGCCTATGACTCCAGTTCCAGGGGATCTGACAACCCTCACACCAATGCACATAAAATAAAATTAACTAAATTATTTTTTAAAAAATATGGGTTAATCTACTAAATAAAATGTGATTACAACAGTCCATGAATACAGACTGAGAATTTCAACAATGCAATAATAGTCTGGAACAGCATACACTTATTAGTGTTTGCCACTTCTTAAACATTGTTCTAAACTCTTTACATATATTACTTCACTTAATCTTCATAACAAGCTTAATAAAATCAGAATACTTTTACTATTTGCATTTTCAGATAAGAAAACTGATGCACAAAGATTACACAATTTAACCAAAATTGCAAAGATAACAAAATACTGAGGCCAAATTGAAACTAAGAATTTTGAGCCGGAATGCATACTTTTATTTCTTATTTATTCATCTATGTGTATGTGTGTCTGCGTAGGTTTGTGCACATGTATTCATTGTTTGCAAAAGCCAGAAGAGGGCATAAGATTCCCTGAAACTGGAGTTACAGATGTTTGTGAGCCTGGTCCTCTAGAAAAGCAGTCAGTCACTCTTACCAACAAAGTCGTCTCTCTAGCCTCCAGATCATGCTTCCTTAATTCAGAAGTTTTTGCTTATATAAAAAAACTAAAGCACTCATTTGAAATGTGGACTTATGAACTATGAACATGTGGGCTGGCACGGTGTATAATGTAGGAAAAAGTAGAACCATCTGAACGCCCAGGAATGAAAAATTGGCTACATAAATCAAGGCAAAGTTGTTCCCCTTTAATCAAGTTGCCATCCTGCTATTAAAAATGTTTATTAAAACAAGTGTCTCATGACTTGGGGATAATGCTCTAAATGTATAAGGAAAATACATATATAATTCTTAATAGTTAAAAGATGATCTCAAACACAAACCTGGAAAGACTATTCTTGAATGATAACATTTATTTCTTAGTAGGAAGATCAGGGATTCTTGTGTTTCCATTTTAATGTTTTAAAGAAAAACACAAGTTAATACTACCAACTGAAACAAAATTATCATTTTTCTCTTAATTCAACTATATCATTAACCTCAACCAGTTTGAAAAGAAAAATGCTAAAACAATTTGAAATATGTCTAACTGCAAGCAGCTATTTTCTTTTGATTTGTGCCCTTTGAACATCACACAAATACTAAGCATAAACCAAAAAAAAAAAAAATCTTCAACTTCAACCTTGGAAACAGGATGAAAGTATTTTCATTTTTTGTTGATATTTTCTCTGTGGTTATTTTAGGATCATAGTACAAGAAAAGAAATAGACTTCACTACACATAGGCCAAAAAAACACAGAAATGTCTTTGCGGAAGTAGATTAGAGACAAAAGTTGGGCTAGGGAGAAAGAACAGCTGTTGCTAATCCAACTGTTTACCCTCTGACCCTTTATCTCCCCCATAACTGAACAGTGCCAATTGTTTCCCTGTGTTATGGGGTGTTTACAGTCCCTGAGAGGCATGAAAGGAATTAATAATTTAGCCTAGAAAGCTGACAGCCTTTATTGGGGAGCCCCTTGTCTGCAGGTCAGAAATCAGAGCAAGTGCTGTCTTGAAATCACAGGTCCCTTTACTGTTCCAGTTTTACAGCTTAATTGGCCCCCAAACATAAATCACTTATTTCTCCTGTTTTAGGCAACAATGACTTCTATTCTCTATTTCCCTTGTACCAAGGCAGCCCTTGTTCTTTTGAGTTTTACAACTACATGGTAAACAAGATAGCTGAGGGGAAAACTCATGGAGCTGAGCAGACTGGGGTTACTTGGACACAGCACAGAAAGGTTATGGTGTTCTGAACCTCTCTGACCTCTGGCTGCCCTTGTACCCAGCTTATGCTAAGGGCACAGTATAGGGCACTTGTAGAAATGAACTTAGCCTGAACCTGGGCCATAACATTGGACTCTGGGAAGCCCAGGATTTGTGGGGAGGAGCCAGAATGTGAACAGAAGCTCATATTTGAAGCAAGCTGCCCATCTGCTCTATGGCAGAAAAGGTAACTAAATGAACACCTGGTAGATAAAATCTTCCCTTAAGTAGTTCCAACATACTCCACCTGCTGTACCAAATCCACTATCTACAACCACTACCAAGCATAATTGGAAATTAGCTGCAAAGGCGTTCCTGTCACAAAACAGACAGGAACAGGCTTTTCCCACCAGGAACTTGCAGTGGGAAGACATTAGGATCTCTAAATTCCAAAGATACAATGAAGAGAAAGCTCTATTATATTCAATTTAATATATAAAAATACTAACATGGGAGATGTTATCCCTTCTAGTCAGAATACACAGAAATGCAGCATCAAGAAGAATAATCAGGGATCTGGCAAGACAACTCAGATGCTTCCTACTTTTACAGAGGACCCGAGCTCCATACACAGCAGGTGTGAGGTAACTGCAATCACCCACAACTCTAGCTGCTCCAAGGGATCCAACACCCTCTTTTGGCCATCATGGTTACCTACAGTCACATGCAGATATACACAGATGCATACACATAATTAAAAATAAAAATAAAGGCTAGAAAGATGGCTCAGCCATCTAAATCTTAAAATCATTATAATCAACATCATCACTATCATAACCACGGCCTTCATCATCAGGCTTAGCCTGGTAGAACACACCTATCATCCAAGCATTCAAGAGGAGGAGGAAGGATTACTTTGAGTTTGAGGCCAGAATGGACTATGAATGAATTCAAGACAGCCCAGACAACAAAGGGAGATCCTGTCTTAAAAACACATCAAAATCTAATACAATTTGCACAGCCCACCTCAGTCTTACAGCTTCCTATAATTTGACGGAGTCAAGTTTGTGCACACTCCAACTCCAACCCCAATATCGACTGAGATCGTAAACTAGACGTTTGTCAACCTATTGTTATAATAATAATGCCCTTACATGTTCCTTCAAAGACATAGGACAACTAAAGTACTAAGTTGACAAAAGGAACTGAGACTAGACTCAGTTACCCACATATACTAAGTAAGTACAACTTTAAAAAGAAAAGTCATTTTTGGTGACTCCCATTGTATAGTAATAAATAAAATCATGTTTATTTTCAAGTAATGGAGAAGTCTATAAACCAACATATTCAGTAAAGGAGCTCATGTAATCAAGGCTTTTCTCAACAAAGGGCATGAGGTACTTGCAGTAAACATATAAAAAAGAATACAGAACTGGATGCCACTTGCTAAATTCAACATTTGAAAACTATCTTTCCAAATACTATCAGTATATAGCTAATATGTGAAGGCAAAAACTATACTTAGTCATTTGTACAATCTAAGGCTAAGAACTGAGCCTGGAGCAAAGAAAAACACAGTGTTTCACTTTCTGTATTGTCACATGAAACACTGCTTACAAAATATCAGTGCCTTCCTGGTACTGAAAAATGCTTCTATAACAGGACCATAACTCAAGAAAATAACCTCCCAAGGCTGATCATCCCAGCATTTGGGAGGCAGAGGCAGGTGGATCTCTGAGTTTGAAGCCAGCCTGGTCTACAGAGTAAGTTCCAGGACAGCTAGGGCTATACAGAGAAACCCTGTCTCGAAAAACCAAAAAAAAAGAAAGAAAGAAAATGACAGAGATGAAACACTGTATTAACCCTCAGCTACTGTACTGATACACAGTCTGTGGTCATAATATAAAACTGATTACAATTTTGTGAATTTCAAGAGCCACATCTAAAACTGCGAAGATGACTCAGTGGGGTAAGACCTCTGCTGCCAAGCATCCTCCATTTGATCTCTAGAACACACATGGTAAAAGGAGGGAGAGAACGAACTTCCACAAGTTAACCTCTGACTTCCACATGTATGTTGTGGCATGCAAATGCCCCCTACATACACAACTAAGTAAGTAAAGGGCTTTGTTTTGTTTTTTTAAAGCAAATCTAATTTCCTGGCATTTGATAAATATCATGGATTTATTCTGCTTGGCAATATAGCACTAGTTGAACATGCATCAATATTTATCTTAAGGTGTATGGAGAAAATACATGAGAAAGCCTATCTTCTCAGGGATGATAGTAGCCACTGGGTAAAAGATAAGCTTCATCACTTACTGAATAACATAATGGTTAGTTAGCCGATGACTCTTTAAAAGTCCTAGAACCAGGAGGTAACTAGACCGTCTCCTAAATTTTAAATCTAAATTAACATTTGACCATTTAGCAGTATAGCAAAAGAAGGTCAATGCGCAGTAGACATGCCCATGTTTACTCCTCTGACGCTGTAGCTATGCCCCAGAGTACTTCATGCAATAGAATGGGGGCACAGGAAATTTAAAGGACTATGATGGAGACCCCCAGTCTTGAAAGGCATTATTTAACGAGATCCTGAAACGTTCACTCTTACACTTTCATCCTAATAACATAGATGCAAATGCTTTACAAATCAAACTGGCACAAAGATTATCAATTATAAATTTATAAATATAAACATAAAGCTGAGCATGGTAGCACACATTGGTAATTCCAGCACTCAGGAGACACAAATAGAAGAATTGGGAACTCAAAGTCATCACCACCTACACTGAGTTTGAGACTAGCCTGAACTATAAGACCCTGCCTCAAAGAAAAAGAAAATATCAAGAAATGAGGAGTAGCTGGCCATGGTGGGGCACACCTTTAGTCCCGGCACTTGGGAAGCAGAGATAGGTGGATCTCTGTGAGTGTGAGACCAGCCCGGTCTACAAAGTGGGTTCTAGGACAGTCAGGACTGTTACACAGAGAAATCCTGTCTCAGAAAAAGATAAAAAGGAGAAAAGGAAGGAAGGAAGGAAGGAAGGAAGGAAGGAAGGAAGGAAAATGAGCGTAATGAAGAGAAGGTTCAATGGGTAAAGTATTTGTTGCACAGCATGCTGAGTTTAGCTCCCTAACACACATGTAAAAGTCAAGCATGTGGCTGTGTGCCCAAAACCTCAGCACTGGAGAAATAAGAGACAGATCTCTAAAGCTTGATTCAGGATTAGTGAGAAACCCTGCCTAATAATAATATCAACAACAACAGCAAATAGAGGACACAACAACAGTAATAACAACAACGAATAGAGGACATACAACTGGCCTCCAAGTGCACATGCAAAAACATACACACACACACACACACACACACACACACACGAAGGAAGGGATGCAGAGAGGGGAGAAAATTAAGGGGAAGGATGGAGAAAGAGAAGGGAAGGAAGAAGAGAAAGGAAGAGAGGAGAAAAGGAAGGAGAGGAGGGAGAGAAGAGGAGAAAAAGGAAAGAAAGGGGAAGGAAGGAGGCGAAGGGAAGAAGAGAAGGAAAGGGAGAGAGGAAGAAGGGAGGGGAGGGGTGGGCACATTTCTAGATTGCTTTAACTGAGACAGTAAACTAACCCTTAATGGGAGCAGAACCATCCCACGGACTAGGGTCCCAAACTCAATAAAATATACAAAAAGCACTGAGCACCAGCATTCATGTCTCATCTCCCTCCTGAATACAGACATAAATATGACTGCTTCACATTCCTGCTGAAAAAACTAAATCTGTTCTAGCTGCCATATCTCCCCTGCCATGACGAACTGTACCCTAAACTATGAGCAAGAATAAACCCATCCCTCAACAATGAGAAAAATAAGTAATTCAACTTCTTTGAATAAACTGTGAAAATTAATTTAAACATTTTTGCCAGATATAGTGACACATGCAAAGGCAAGTGGATCTCTATGAGTTTAAGGCCAGCCTAGTTTACATAGTGAGTTCCAGGACAGGCAGGGCTACATAGAAAGACCCTGTCTTGAAGAAAGAAAGAATGAATGGATGAAAGAAAGAGAGAGAAAAAGAGAAGGGGGAAAGAAGGAAGGGGAGGGAGAGGAGGGAAGAAAAGAAAGGAAAAGAAGAAACAAAGAAAGAAATTTGAATATATAGTTGTGTGTGTACATAAACCCAACATTGTTTATCACTGATTTAACTGACAGATGGAGAGCTGAGCAAGGGTCATTTTAAACAAAAATTTTCAGCAAACAATCTTCTATTAAAAGGATAGACCTGACCATCAAACAATACTAGCGAATAAAAGAAAAAAATGTCAGTGGAAAGACAATCATTCTTATGACTGTTAGGAGAAGATTCAGTGTGAGAGCCATTCAAATAAGAGCATCAACAATACCTTAAGTCTGACACATGTAAGGGAATGGTCACACATTTTCTTACCAACAGACAGTGGGTAAGCACTGGGTAACATGTAGACTTACTAGTGCCTGGATCAAGCTCTGCCAATTCATCCTGACAGAAACCTAAAAAGAGAACAATAGGGAAGAAATTACTATTTTTCAATTACTCCAAGCTAACTCTAAATATTAAAAATCAAATATCATTCAGTGTGGGAGGATTCAGTGTTCAGGCTAGGATGTGACTCAGTTCTTGCTGAAGATGAGCAAAATACTGGGATCAATATCTGGTAACACTCCCACACTCAAAATTAGATTCAAAAATTAGTTTTGGTTTAAATCCTAGTTCTAACAATTACCTACTATAAGGACCCCCTCTCTGGGTTTCCATTTCATTACCTAAATATAGAAATGGAGATAAGATCATGTAACAGAGTTGTACCAGGAGTGAGAGAGTTTAGAAATATTCCTTAGCACACAGTAGGGGCTCAATAATAGCACAGTAAGTATAAATAAGAATGCCAATGTCTATTGGAATAAAAACTAATAGGAAAGTTAAATCTTATTTAATATTTATGGTTTTTTATTTAATGGTATCAATTATGTCCCAAAAGGAAGCAAAATAAACAAAACAAGAATTTACAACAAATATACAAGATGAGTTTACTAAAGATTATCACCAATTAGGGCCGGGGATAAAACTCAGTTGTTACAGTGCTTGCTTAGTATACATGATGCTATCAGCTTGATCTCTGGTCTTGTACGAACTAGGCAGGGTGGTACATGCCTACAATCTCAGTGTAAATGTAAATGTCTCTTATTTCCTCAGATGAAGGGATGAGATTAGAGACATAGCCAAGCTGTGTGAATACAAGGCCTGGGCTGAACCTAGTGTGTTTCTCTGTACTAACTATCCCTAGACCTAAGCCTGGAAGCTTCTAGCCTCCTTACAATCTAACCTTCCTAGTTGACTGATTCAATCTGGCTTCTCTTGACTTCTGACTGAATTGTTCTGCTTGGCCTTATATGTACCTTGGCAATATGTTCTAATTTTCTGGCTCCTTCTCATTCTCTGGTTCCTTCTGTCTTCAACTATGTCTATCTTGTAATCTTTGAAACCTGTTTCTGTAAAACTGCCCTGACCAAACACCTGCCATACACACACCACACCCTTTTTTTGCTCTCCCTGCTCTTTTGTTGTTGTTGTTGTTGTTGTTGTTGTTTTTGAGACAGGGTTTCTCTGTAGCCCTGGCTGTCCTGGAACTCACTCTGTAGACCAGGCTGGCCTCGAACTCAGAAATCCACCTGCCTCTGCCTCCCAAGTGCTGGGATTAAAGGCGTGCGCCACCACTGCCCGGCGCTCTCCCTGCTCTTAAGTAGCCTCTCTTCCTCTGTTGTTCTCCTGTGAGTTGTGTGTATCCTCTCTCTGACTTACTCTGTCAAATATTTTTCTGATTTGTTACTTTGACCCTTAATTAGAGGCCACTTTCAAACATGGCTGCTTCCTTCTACAAACTAACCTTCATTGTTAGAGATTAAAGGATATGATTGTATTCTAGCCAGATCATACTATAGTATGATCTAGGGCATGTTTGTATTCTAGCCAGATATCTTTGGATGTGATCTCTTGCCAGAGCAGCCATGTTGCTGGATTAAAATTTCACTACATCCCAGTACTAAGTAGGTAGACACAGGAGAACCAGCAATTTAAGGTTATCTTTGATAACATAGCAAATACAAGGTCAGCCTGGTATATGAGATCCAGTCTCAAAATAAAACTCTCAAAAAATTTAACCTACACACAAATAAAACTAATTCTTCCATTACTAAGTATGCTTATGCTATCTATGCTTGCTCACAAGACAGTGTGCTTACCAAGAATAAAACCTTGGATTCAATTCTAAGAACCAACATTAGAATTAACATCACAAAGACACTTCATGTTAATAACACCTGTGCTTTGTATCTGCTTGGTGTGTAACTAACACTCTATAGAGAAAAATCAAGCATATTAAGTGGCAAACACAGTGAGTCCTTTGTACACACTTGATGAAAGTTATTTTTTTCAGACAATGACTACCTTTCTCTTCATTAGCTTCTACTCATCTTTAAATATTTCCTCAAAAAAGTGTTCTCTAGTATCCTTAACTACTGACTCCCATATACAAGGTCAAAATTATAGTTAAAACTATCTGTAACACTTGTAGCTATTTCTCCACTGTCCTTATTGTTGGGGTGTGGAAATCGCAGCACAAACCACTCAGACACCAATTTCAGTCAAACAGGGCTGGTTTACTGAATGCACACCCCAAGACTGATAGAGCAGGGACATAGTCTAGATAGACTAGGGAGCTGAACTGCAACTGAGAGCCAAGATTCTACAGAGCTTTTAAGCCTGAAATCCACAAACATCTGTGCCAAGTTATTCCACCAATCAGGATTTAGGGACAGGGTACTCCTTTAGGAACGTGTCCTTGTGGTACATTTATCCTGTCCTCCTTGGTTGGGTGTTCATCTGTGGTGGGGGACTTGCCTTGCCTAACATTCATGTCTTAACTTGCCAATCAGGATTTCAGTTACCCACGTACCTGTCCTCTTTCTGCTAAGTAGGATGTCAATTCCCAAGGAGGTCTTAGGAACTTAAAACTTTATTCAATCCCTACTCAAAATGGAAGTCTCATCCCAAATGGCTTCTTATATTGGAACAAGTGTCTCTTTTATGTTGGGGTCCATCCCAGGGGCAGCTTATCATACACAGGTGCAGAGAGTGCTACTGGGCGACTGGTTTGGGTCCAAGTTTATTGTGGCTAACTGTACAAAGCATAGCTAATTTCTACTATGATTTGTTTCCAAGAACACTAAAGCACAGAACATAACAGAATATGCAATCAACTCGAGAATGCAAAAGTTTCCTAGTAAAAGTAACAGTAATTATACCATATGGGAAAGTAACAGTTCAAAATGGCTGGCTAGACAGGCATCAGTTTCCCAGGCCTTAACACTTATCATCATAAAATTATTCATTTAATGTGTGACTCCACTGTTAAGACTGTTCCCCGGGAACAGGGGGCCTATCCTGTTCTGTTCATATGTATTGCTTTATCTTTCACAAACTAAAACAGCTGGTCAATAAACATCAACTGTAGTAACAGCAAATACAAAAATAATGGAGCAAAACTCAGGTAAAGCATACATACAAAAACTTCATGTCATCAAAGCTGGGCAACTCAAGGCAAGCTGGCAACTCAGAGCCACAGGGAACAAGGATTCAAGTAGTAAGCGAACTGCTTAAAAGCCCTAAGGCAGATGTGGTGGCTCCTACTGGCAATCCCCATACTCAGGAGACTAAAGCAGGAGGATCAACACCAGTTCAAGGCCAGACAGGTCTCTCTCATTTTTCCCCGCCATCTCCCACCACTAGGAGGTCAAGGCCTGCCTGGGCTAATACCACCACCCACCAAACATGCTATATCACATCCTTTCTTGTCTCAACACCAGCAGCCACCGTGGCCACCTCGGCCACCACCACCCTCCCACACAGTCTCTCTCAGTTACAATAACAAAATCAAGATCCAGCTCAAATCACAATCACAACTATGAAACAGAAAAAGCCTTTTCCATATTTACAAAATGAACCATATTTATGGTTTAAATGACTCTTTCACTAGGTGTTGTAGGGACTATGTTTTAGCCAGTGAAACTGCTCCTATCCCTTGAAATTATGGAAAGTACTCAAACCCAAGATGATCTAAACAGAGATACAAAATACTGTTGCTCCAGTCTAGGGTAGAAAGGTCAGAGATCAGAAGATCTACATCTAGCTTATACAGTGTGGAAGGTCTGCTGGAGACTGAACTGCAAACAACAGAATTCTAAAGCCACTGAAAAGTAGTAGCCGGAGAAGGCTACATCCAGTGTCTATAACACTTCAAATACCAGCAATGAGGACTAGAACAGCTGTGCTAAGATACCAGCGTCTGAGTTCACAGACTGCTTCTAAATAATAGAATTTATTTCTCACAGTTATAGAAGCTAGGATTCAACTTGGTGTCTAGTAAAAGCCGGCCTTCTGGTTCACAGGTCACACCTTGCTGGTCTTCACATGTAAAAGAGCCCTGTAGGTTCTCTTTGATACAGAAACTAAGAGCCCTGATGCCCTAACTACCTCTTTCCCAATCTTAATTACCTTGGGGTAGGATTTCAACATAAGAATGTTGAAGGGACACAAACCTTTAGACCATAGCATTAGGCAATAAAGAAATAACCATTTCTATATACAGGTTACAGAACATACCAGAATACTGAACATAGCAGATGACAAAGCATAGTCATTTGCTTATTAATCTATATTGCCCTGAAAATATGATGAGGGCAGGAAGACAGAGAGGTGTAAGGGTAAAAGACATTTTAAATCAATCTAAGACTTGGCAAGGCGAGGCAAGCAAACCCTGAGCTGAGGCTTCATGTTTTCAGTAGGAAAAAGAGTGCATAAGAGGTATCCAGAAAGGATAGAGCAGGGCTGAAGAGAAGGTCCAGCTGTTAAGAGAACTGGCTGTTCTTCCTGAGTTCAGTTCCCAGCAACTACATGGTGGCTCACAATCATCTGTACTGGTATCTGATGCCCACTTCTGGTGTGCATGAAGGCATTCTGGTGTGCATTCATATATATTAAAGAAGCAAATAAATAAATAAAATTTTTAAGGATAAAGCTTAATACCTCCTCTAAAAGTAGCCAACGTTCTTAACTCCACAAAGACAGAATGACCCCAACCTGAAAATACCACGAATAACGGGCTAGAGCGTGCTTCTCAACCTTCCTAACGCTGTAACCTTTTAACACAGTTCTTCAGGCTGTGGTTATCCCCAACCATAAAATTATTTTTGTTTACTTCACAATTAGCTAAGTAATTTTGCTACTGTTATGAACCATAATTAGTTATTTTGAGAGAGAGAGGTTTGTCAAAGAGGTCAAGATCCACAGGTTGAAAATCCTGGATTTAAAGGGAAATCCATTCCTTTTACATGTCTACCAACCACTTCCTCCCTCCTGTTAACAACTAACTTTTCTTTGGAGACGTATTTCTCTTTGAATCTACATCCATAAGATACAAGGAAGATTAACTCTATCCTTGCTATAAGATGAGATAAACAGAGAACTATCCTATCTGTGGTGGTCTGAACAAAAATTGAGGAGACAAAGAGGCAGGTGTTTTTCTGAGTTCAAGGCCATACTGGTCCACAGATTGAGTTCCAGAACACCAAGGGCTTCACAGAGAAACTCTGTCTCAAAAAAACAAACATAAAGCAAAAAGCAAAAACAAGAGACTAATAAACAATTTCCTAACTATCAAATAAGTGTATAAGCAAGCAACCTAAAAATATATGGCAAAGTTTATATTCCCTTACTAAGCTGGAGATAAATACATAGTGAAAGGGAATCCTACATTTGCCTGTTTCTTTAACAACGGTAAACCAACTTTGAAATGTCAATACAAATAGCCACCAATAGCAAAGCATCTATCTTATGACATGTGATCCCTAAATGGATCTAAGTTTAGGACTCTTCCTTTTAAATATTTATTTATTTATTTAATATATGTGAGTACACTGGTGCTCTCTTCAGACTCACCAGAAGAGGGCATCAGATCCCATTACAGATGGTTGTGAGCCACCGTGTGGATGCTGGGAATTGAACTCAGGACCTCTGGAAGAGCAGAACAGCCCCCTTTCTTTTTCTTTTAAATTTGTATGTTTGTGAAAACAGTGTCTCTATGTAGCCTTGGCTGTCCTGGAGCTCACTCTATAGATAAGGCTGGCCTTAAACTCAAGACATCTGCCTGCCTCTGCCTCCCCAGTGCTGGGGTTAAAGGGGTGCCCACTGCACTTGGCTCCAGACTCTTCTTTAATACAAAAGGAGTGTTCAGGTGACAAGTTCTTCTCCAGACATTTGCTAAAATATAAAGATCAAAATCTTGTTTGCCTAGGGTATAGTGACAGATTATAGAGTTATTGGTCTTTTGTTATTTTGACTACAAAGTTGCTTATTTACCTCAAAATTAGCTTAAACTTTTAAGTATATACTTTCAAGTGTGAACAAAAAAGGCTTATGGGGAATAGGTAATGCATTCCAGTGCATTTTACAAAAGCAAGGAAATGTCACTATAGTAATATTTTCATCTGACCATAAAAAGATATTACGATACAAAAGAACCCTGAAACCTGTGAAATCTCAGCAGCCCACAGAGGTGAAAGATCCTTTACAAGGGCAAATCTTCGGTTATATTTAATCATCCTTCCTTCATAAGCAAGCAAGTTTCCTACATCTACTTTAGGACCTCTACCACATCCCAAGCAGCAGTGTGTCCGGAACTCATAATTTCCTAACTACATTATGGCTCTCTGTCCAATAAACTTTTTAGCCCCTTCCTGTGCACATGCTACCTTCCATTAAGTCCACCTTTACTTACTATGCCTAGATCAGAACTCAGGTTAGGTCTTAGTCTCTGCCAATATACACATACACATGACTGAATGCAGATACGATGGATTTTATCTACTAGCTTTTCAGGAAACCTCAGAAAGGGAAAGAGGGAGGGAGGGGAACGGGAGAGAGGAGGGAGGGAGAAATACTGAGTACTCAGGATGTGACTAGTGGCTGATGAACTGAAAGAGGAAGTGTTCTAGTTTGATTTTATGAGACAGGATCTCAATAACGTAGACCAGCCTAGCCTTGAACAAAGAGCCACCCCTCAAGTGCTGGGAATAAACCAGTGTACCATCACATTCACTGAAAAATATTTTTTTTGTTTTTCTGAACAAGTTTTTTTGTGTGTGTGTAACAGTCCAGGCTATCCTGAAACTTCCTTTGTAGACCAGAATGGCCTCAAACTCTCAGGGATCCACCTGCCTCCAGATGGTTGGGACTCAAAGCATGAGACTTCAAAAACAATCTTGAGTCAGGATCTCACTATGTAGTTCATGCTGATCTCATGTCTACATCCCAGATACTGGGATTATAGACATGTGCCACTACACCAAGTTCATGTAGCTACATAAGTTCATTAAGGGTAAAATTTAAAATTCAGTTGCTAGTTGTGGCAGCACACATTTGTAATCTCTGTATTGTAGAGACTGAGGCAAGAAGATCAAGGTCTAGGCTACTTAAGTTCATTAAGGGTAAAATTTAAAATTCAGTTGCTAGTTGTGGCAGCACACATTTGTAATCTCTACATTGTAGAGACTGAGGCAAGAAGATCAAGGTCTAGGCTAGTCTGAGAGCCATAGAGTCCTATGCCAGAGTGGGCTGAGATGCAGTGTTTTAAAGGGAGGGAAAGGAGGGCAGCTGCAGCTGCAGCCCTGATAACGGCAGCTGCAGCCACCAGGCATGGTAGTACACAGTAATCTCAGCATTGGGAACCAAGACAAAAGGATCCATGACTTAGGGCCAGCCAGCTTAGCTTAATCAGTGTATCCCAGACCAATCAGACACCCTATCTCAAAAAACAATGTGGACAATATCCTGAGGAATGACACCCAAGGATGATCTCTGGTCTCTACATAAATGTGCACACATGTACATACACATGGCAAAGTCACAGAAAGAGATTTAAACCTACTTTAAAAATAAAACATTTTGAAAACATACATCAGACAATGTACAACTAGGATAGTACACAGCAGTAAGTCAGAATTGTTTTATTTCATGTGTGCTCACACAGGTACATGTATGCATCACATCCATCAGAGGAAGACTTGAGAGAATTGGTTCTCTCTTTCCTGCAGATAGCCTCTGGGGCTGAATTCAGGTCTCATCAGGTTGGTAGCAAGTGCCTTAACCCACAGAGCCATCTTAAAAGCTTTTAAGCTTTGCTATTCTGTGAGGGTGTATGTAAGGTGTGTTGGAGGCAGTTCTTTTCTTCCTCCTCTGTCTAGTTTCCAGGAATCAAACTCAGGTCCTCAGGCTTACACAGCAACAACTTTTCATTCAGAGTCATTTCATCAGCTTCAGAATAGACTTGAATTCTGGAACCATTACTTACAAATTGTGTTGGCTTAGACAGTGACTTCAGCAATGTGATCCAGTATCTTGGTCTATAGACAGCTATACAGATCTAATGATATGGATCACTCAAGGCAGTGGAAACACTTAATAGCTATAATCAGTACTGGTAAGAAAAGAGAAGTAGCAAACAGAGATATGGGCATATCAGGAGGAAGATAGCATTTGACCCAACAAGACTATCCAGGGAACAGAATACGGAGGACAGGCAAATGAGAGCAATAAACAGAGAAGCTGAATGCATGCTTGTATAATAAAGATCTTTATTTAACATCCATACATGAGAGGTTTGGGTGGTTTACCCTGTAAGGAAGTCACTGACCAGGTACATATCTAAGAACTTGGTCGATGGAAGCCCAAATGTACTTCAATATAGTGAGTTCTAAAATATCAACCAGAAAATTCAAAGTACATGGAGTTTTTATGAAACAAGGCTTTCTTGGAGAATTCCACCCACCTCCTAGGTTCTTTCTGGTATGAGGAATGGCTCGGGCAGAGGCTGAGAAGAAAAGTAGCTTAATCACAGCCTGCCATACTGTCATGTTTGTGGTCTACAAACAAACTCCATGTCCACAGATATTAAGACCACTTACCTTTGGGTTGGCTGTGCATTCAATTCACATCTCTCTCTTGCTTTTCTGTCCAGCAAGTGAGGCGTCACTTTACTCATTAGTTTTTTGTTTTACACAGGCAACCTGACAAGCCACACTTTAGCAATAGCAAAAAAATACTTTTGAATGCAAGGATATTGCACTTCACATCCATACAAAGCCAGCTGGCAGAGCTTCAAGTAAATAATAAGCCTTCCGGCTTTACAAATGTCAAGGTCACATTTATAAATTTCAACAACAAAAACGCCCACTTCCTAATGTCATTTCATTTCTTTAATGTGATATCT
This sequence comes from Rhynchomys soricoides, assembly GCA_019843965.1. Classification (NCBI taxonomy): domain Eukaryota; kingdom Metazoa; phylum Chordata; class Mammalia; order Rodentia; family Muridae; genus Rhynchomys; species Rhynchomys soricoides. The sequence goes on along the minus strand of JADRCH010000067.1, from coordinate 17,960,397 downwards.
AAGGAGTTACACACACACACACACACACACACACACACTCGCGAGTGTGTAAAAGTGTGGGGGGCATAGCATATTTAGGTTCTTAGTTATATAACCTAGTATGCCCACATACTTATCTGTTAGCTGTAAATGCAGCTTATGAGGAATGCCTGGATTTCTATGGAAACATTAATAACATTGTTTTATCAGTCTACATCACCTTTCATATCATTCTTCAGGCTGCTAGCTTTGTAATTATAGCCTTGAAAGCAGACTAAGGGTAGAAAAGCCAAACCAATTTACAACACTTCAACTAAAATATTAAAAAAAATACACAGCTACAAGACTATGGCTACACAATCTGAAAGGAAAACAGTCTAGGACGCAATTGCTCCAACGAGTCAGAGGCCATTATGTTTCTGTGGGAAAACAGTATAAGTCCTTCTCCAAAAACTGCATGTCTTGATGAGCCTCTAACATTTGTTATTTAGCACTTCTGTTCTTTGGCGGAACAAGGACTAATAGATCTTTATTTAGCTTAGAGGTCAAAAAACACTTCAAAATTCATACATAGAAAAAAGTATAATTTGCCAGATGCCACTTATATAATTTTCAGTGTGTCAGACATTGCCTGGATGCTTCATAAGAATTCTTCCCAGGTAGCTACTATTATCTCTAGCTTACAGATTTAAACAGATTACTATACAGCATTACATGAAATGAGCCACAAAAATCAGAAAGTGTTCCATATCAACCTCAACAGATGGAACAGCAAAAGCTAAATCTTTAGGAGAAAAAGATTACTGAGGCGAGATTACTGAGTGCTGGGATTAAAGGCATGTACCACAATGCCCAGCCCCACCTCCATAGATACCAGGCAGGCAGGCATGCATACATATGCAGGCAAAGCATTCATATACATAAATTAATCCCCCCCCCCAAAAAAAACCAACTCACAAAATAAGTAAGAGATAAACATTACATTCTCTCAGGGTGGTAGTGGGCAAGCCTTTAATTCTAGCACTCAGGAAGCAGAGATAAGCAGATCTCTAAATTCAAGGCCAGCCTGACCTACAAAGTGAGTTCCAGAACAGCCAAGGGCTACAAAGAGAAACCCCGCCTCAAAAACAAACAAAAATATTGCATTCTTGTTTTAAACTAAATGAACTATAATCTCTAATCTTATCCATCCAAACTCCCATTTTACAAATGGAAAAACAGCATTACTCCTGTGATTTTAAAAACTAACCACAATCTCAAAGACTTCGGAATTTGCTTAATCTAAAACAAAAATAGGAATTGCTTCAATCCTAGAACTGTTGGAAGGCTCAAATTAAATAATAAAGCAGCCAATAATACCAAGAACACAGTAGATATTCACACTAAACTACCCATTACTGTAAGTGACAAAACTCTAATCTTCACCTCACAAAAAATGCAATTTTAAATAGACTTGAGAAAGATTTCTTAATTTCAAAATCTAAGTTATCACTCAATGATACTGAGATGTCGGCTCCTTGTGGGGCTACAGCTCTTTGATCATCAACCTCAGATCCAAGATCTCAGCTAACCCAACTAATGAAATAATTCGGTGCCACAGATACTACTAATTCACCTATCTTACTCCATGTGCATGATACATGTTTCCTTACAGTTTCCTTACAGCTCTGGACTTACAGGGAAAGGTCCACCATTACTATGTATAAGGGCAGTACAAACATGTTATTAGAATTGTATCTTAACTTCCCTGTGCCTCAAAATCACATGAAATACCACAAGCAACTGGATTCCTCAGTAGGATCATGAGGCAGACAGATGCTCTGATCTGACTTCAGCAGTCCTCTGAATAGGATTCACATTCCTGAGTCGGGCAAAGTGACCATAATGGCCAGAAAGCAAACGCTGTAAGAGCAACAAGGCTGAAACCCAAGATGACCTGGAAATGAAAGCTTTATACCACACTGGCTGCTTACAACCCGACCACATTATGCCTCTCAAGATTTAGTTCATTCATTCCTCATCTAGTTCCCAGTGGCAGGCACTCAGGTAGCCTAATGCTTTATTTCCTAAAGGCATCAAGTATCATAAGAACTTCCCATTGTACTCAGATCTGCTTCTCTGCCACATACCCAAAGACATCTGTTCAAGCAAGGACTCTTAGCTTCTTTGCCCCCTAAACTGGCAAGCATCTGTCTTCAACTCTTACCTTTTTTCCAACACCAGAAACTGTAAAATGACTTTCTAGTTACATAGAGTTATCAAAAACACCAGCAAGAATAAAAAATAAAGTCAGGACTTAAGAGCAGTAATTTTCTGAGCATATCTGTCTCTGTCATTAGAAACGGAAAAAACATTACTCTTGTTTTGTTTCTCAAGACAAGAGTCTCTCTATATAGCCCTGGCTGTCCAACCAAGCTCTGTAGACCAAGCTAAGCTCGAACTCAGAGGCCTGCCTGCCTCTGCCTCTAGAGTGCTGGGACACCAGACCCAGATGACTTGTGTACAGTTTTAATTCTCACATCACACTAATGCAACATTTCTAAATACCAGGACCCTTAAGGTATAAATGGACCCTCCAGCTCCTCCTTATCAGAGACTCCTGCAGATTCCAACAAGGAGAGCCCTGAAGCTGGAAAGTGTGGACTTGAGTTCTGTCTCCGAGCAAAGACATTTAATTACTGTCATTCTCCCACAGGTAATCTGACAATAATGTCATTCTCCTTGTAAAACTACTACATGTAACACATGAGCACAGGATAAATCTCAGTTTAAGAAAAGAAAAAAGCAAACACAAGGCTGGAGAGCTGTCTTAGTGGTTAAGAGTACTTGTTCTTGCAAAGGACCCAGATTTGATTCCCAGTACCCACAGGAAACTTACTACCTCCTCAGGTACCAGGCACACATGTGGTGTTCAGATTAATATACACAAGTTATACACGCATACACACAAAATAATAAAATTTTAAAAATTTTAAAAAGCAAAGACAAACCATTTACTACACAATTCTCAAGAAATACACTATACCCAAGACTTATCAGGCTAATGTTTGCCATTAACAAAGCTACAAAAATCACAATCCAACTAAAAAAAAATCTATTAGACAAAACCTTTCTTTTTATTTTTTATGTTTAAGATTTATGCATTTTATGTATATGAGTATACTGTAGCTGTCTTCAGAAACACCAGAAGAGGGCATCAGAATCCCATTGCAGACAATTATGAGCCACCAGGTGGTTGCTAGGAATTGAACTCATGACCTCTGGAAGAGCAGTTAGTGCTCTTAACTGCTGAGCCATCTCTCCAGCCTCCTTTCTTTTTAATTAGAAACAATTCAATGTATACTCTAAGTGAGAAAAGAGAAACTATGGGCTCTGTGTGTAATTTATAAACCAATAAAAAGTTGTCTAGATAGGACAGCTAGGAATGCACAGAAAAATTCTTGTCTTGAAAAAGCAAAAAGATAAATAAGGAAAATTAGAAAAATTATTATAACCATGACATATAAAACTTCCTCTGATAATTACCAAGTGCAAATAATTCAGACTGGGTCTGTGTGGTTTAAAAGAAAGTGGCCACCATAGAGTGGCACTATTAGGAAGTGTGGCCTTGTTGGAGTAGGTGTGACCTTGGAGGAAGTGTGTCACTGCGGGGTGGGCTTTGAGGTCTCTTATGATCAACCTTTGCTGCTGCTTGCAGATCAAGATGTAGAATTCTCAGCTCCTTCTCCTGCATGGCACCATGACAATAATTGTCTAAGCCTCTGAAACTGTAAACCTACCCTATCAAATGTTTTCCTGCGTAAGAGTTGCCGTGGTCATGGTGCCTTCAAAGCAATAGAAACCCTAAGTTTGTGTGGTGGTACATGTCTTTAATCCCAGCACTCGGGACTTAGAAGCAGAAGCAGGCAGATGTGGGCCTGGTTTACATAGTTGACTTCCAAGACAGCCAGGGCTATGTAAACACAGTCAGTCTCAAAATTTTAAAAGGGAGGGGGTCTGGAGAGATGGCTCAGTAGCTGCTCTTACAGAAGACCCAAGTTCCCAGTACCCATGCCCATGTGGCTGCTTACAACCATCTGTTACTCCATTTCCAAAGGATCCAATTTCTTCTGGCCTCTACAATAATCATAACAATTACAATAATAATAGTTATTGATTATTATTAATTAATGATACTGATTATAATTCAGGCTAGAAGCCTCTTGTATATAATAACTAGCACAACAAACTTTTTAAAACAAGGTTATAAAGTTCTTTCCTTTGTATTTGAAGAAACCGTCAAAATACAAAATTAAATAAGAAAACTTAACAATAGGACAAGCTTTTCTCTTAGTTATTCAGGAAGTTTTAAAAATAAAATAAAAAAAAAAAAATTTTAACATATAAACCTGAGCAGTGGTGGTGCATGGCTTTAATCCCAACACTCAAGAGGCAGAGGTAGGCAGATCTCTGAGTTCGAGGACAGAGTTCCAGAACAGCCAGAGCTATACATAAAAACCCTGTTGAACAAACAAACAAAGTAAATTAAGGTTAAAATACAAGTGGTGGTGCATACTTTTAATCTCAGCACTCAGAGGCAGAGGCAGGTGAATCTCTGAGTTCAAGGCCAGTCTGATTAACAGAGTGAGTTCCAGGATAGCCAAAGATACACAGAGAAAACCTGTCTCAAAAAAATTAAAAAATAAAAACTAAGTCGGGCAGTGGTGGCACACACCTTTAATCCCAGCACTCAAGGAGGCAGAGGCAGGCGGATTTCTGAGTTCGAGGCCAGCCTGGTCTACAGAGTGAGTTCCAGGACAGCCAGGGCTATACCGAGAAACCCTATCTTGAAACCCACCCTACCCCCCCCCAAAAAATTTTATTCAAAAAATTTAAAAAAAAAAAAAAATCAAATTATGGGGCTGGAGAGATGTCTCAGTGGTTAAGAGCACTGGCTGCTCTTCCAGAGAACCAGGTTCAATTCCCAGAACCCACTAGGCAGCTGACAACTCTTTGTGACTCCAGTTCCAGGGGATCTGATGCCCTCATACACACAGGTAAAACACCAATGTACACAAAATAAAAATAAATTTTTAAAAATCAAATTACTGACTAGAGAGATAGCATAGCTATTCTGCCAGAGGACCTGGGTTCAAATCCCAGAATCCACATGGCAACTCACAACCACATGTACCCTACGCCTTCGGAGCCACCAACACAGATGTGGCACACAGACAGACATGTAGGCAAAATTCCCATACACATTAAATAATAATAGGCTTTTAAAAATAAATATTTAATGTATACAAGGATTTTGCCTGCATGTATGTTTGTGCACCACTTATGTACCTGGTGACAACAGAGGGCAGAAAGAAGAGGATCCTCTGGGACTGGAATTTAGACAGTTATGAGCTGCCGTGTGGGTAGGAGAATCAAACCTTCGTCCTCTGGAAGAGCAGTGCTCTTAACCACCGAGCCGTCTCTCCAGCCCCATAATAGTTTATTAAATCAAATTAAGTCTAGATTCTAATCAAGATAGTTATATTAGGTATCTGTTTACTGTCTCTAACAAAATAATGCACTATAGTGGCGATTATATTTATAGTAATTATAAATTACAAAGCTGCAACGCTTTTTAATTGTAAAAGATGAAGATCACACTAGCTGGGCATGGTGGCACACATCTTTAATCCCAGCACTCAGGAGGCAGAGGAAGGTGGATCTCTGTGAGTTCAAGGCCAGCCTGGTCTACAGAGCGAGTTCTAGGACAGCTGGGGTTATACAGAGAAGCCCTGTCTTGAAACACTAAAACCAAACCAAACCAGACGAAAACAACCAAACAAACAAAAATAGGCATTACCTTTTCAATTCCCTTTTAATCTTTCTGATGACATCAAAAGAAGAAATGCGGTTTGGTCTTGAGCTGCCTCTCTAACGCTTACTTCTAATCACTGTTTATCACAAAGGTTTGATCAGAGACTTTGGTAAGTAATTCCTCATATTACTAGAATATCTAGTATTCTAGTATCTAGTATCTATTCTAGAATTACTAGAATAGATAATACATATTATCACGATTTGGTTTTTATCATATATAATTTTAGTGTTCTATATTTTGGCAAATAACTTTTTATTTAGGATAGCTCAAATTCTTTTTTGTTGTTGTTGTTTGTTTGTTTTTTCTTTTTGGTTTTTCGAGACAGGGTTTCTCTGTGTAGCCCTGGCTGTCCTGGAACTCACTCTGTAGACCAGACTGGCCTCAAACTCAGAAATCCGCCTGTCTCTGCCTCCCAATTGCTGGGATTAAAGGCATGCGCCACCACTGCCCAGCAGCTCAAATTCTTGAAGTGCAAACTTAGGGTTCTTTGAAAAGTCAGTTGTGTCAGATGGTGTTTTGCTTGGGCAAACACGTAAAGAAGTATTTTCCTGAAGTGGACACTGTGAAAGGATGTTCTGCTAAAGCCAGCACATGAAAAGACTTGTGATGAAGAAGTCTTTACTAACAACAGGCATGTATTCGTCTGCCTTACACTGAGTAGTTGAGCTCCTTGTTGGGACTTCATAGAGAGAAATGCACCAAAAAACTTCTGGTGCTATGCTGCAGCTTCTTGCAGCTTCTTCAGATTCGGGCTGGTTGCAGAGTGATGTCGGCTGAGACAGACTCATTTGGAGATTTGCTAAGACTCATGTGCTGAGGCAAGATACATAATGAGGCAAGTCCTGTGGAGGACACATGATATTTGGAGGAGTATAAATAGGACTCAATAGACTGAGAGGGGCACATCTGTAGAACTAGCTGTGCAATGTTTCTGGTCTCTCATCTTCCATGATCTTCACTGACAGAGGCACAGCCAAGAACTTCTGACATTCCTGTTGGTCCTAGTCCCTCCCACTGACTGCCAATTCGGCTGAGGCTTGGCTGTCTCTGCTAGGTAGTACCACCACTGTGCTTGCTATCCCGACTCTACTGAACTGTACTGCTGGTATACTGTGAAGTGTTTGCAAGTGGATCTAGCTGCTGCTGCTGCTGACCTGTGAACTGAACTTCAATTTCCTGACAATGCAGATGAGATTTGCTCCAAAGAACCATTTCTAAACAAGTCCACTTCCCCCAGATCCTTTCTTTTCCACTACCTCTGGTGGTGTGGGCTAGAAGGGAGGTTAAAGCATTTAAAAACCATCATTAAAAGTAGACTTTAAAAAATTAAAGTTACAAGTTCTTAAAAGTTGTGGTAACTAAGCATAGTGGCCCATGTTTTAATCTCGGCACTCAAGAAGAAGAGGTGGAAAGATCTCTGTTAAGTTAAAGCCAACGTGTCTACAAACTGAGGTATAACCCAGCAGGGATTATCTAATAAAGCTTTAGTTTACCTAGGACAGAGAACAAGCTCCCAAAAGCTGTCCTCTGACCTCTATGAATGCAAATACATAGATAAATAGATAAATGTAAAAGCTGGGGTTTGCAAACTATTACTATTCGATATTTATAATGTTAAATAAAGAATACATTATACAATTGCAAAAATTATGATACTGATACCAGAAAGACTGAAATTTGAAAAAACTGGCTTAGAAGACATGCTTAGCATGCAGGATTCAATCGATTCCCCAGAACTGGGAGGGGGATTGATGTACTGAAATAGTTGTATGAGTAATGAGTGTTATTTTCAACTCTACGTCTCAGTCCGCTGTCTATAACATGAGCTTGTATCCTCTTTCAAGGACGAGGAGTTGATGTAGCCCAAGGCCTGCTTCTCAGTGTCTGACACCTATCTGCTCCTTCCCTTTTTAAGGGTATGGTCAGACAGCACTTACAGGAACTCCAGGGAAAAGCTCTGAGTGGAGACTGGGGAAGTCAGGCTTCCTGTGTATTAAGGAAGGAGCCTATGCTTTCGTTGAAATGCTCCTCAGTAAGAACCTCAGGGGACCTTGTTTTGCTGCTCAAGCTGCAGTCTGCTCTCCTAAGACTCATAATTCTAGTTACACACAAGTGACTGGGAATAAAGTGCTACAGAAAAAGTGGTACTTATCTTAAATCATGGAGAGGCCTGGTTCCAAAAGGTAGGGTAGGCAGAAAGGGCTATTGTACAACAAAAGCCCAAGCTAGAAGACCCTTAAGGGCTTGAAATTCTTCAGTGGGTAGGGTTTTATCCCGCAAACTCTCAGGAACCACAGAGTGGAGGGGAGGGTGACGCCATAAGCTGTCCTCCCACTTTCACAGACATGCCATGGCACCAATACTCTCACTTTCTGTTGTTGTTGTTGGTTAAGGCAGTTCACTTGGGGAAATTCAGTAAGAGTCTAGCTCAGTGATTCTCAACCTTCCCAGTGCTGCAGTCCTTTAAACACAACTCCTCGTGTCGTGGTGACCCCAAACCATAAAATTATTTTCGTTGCTACTTCATAACTGTAACTTTTGCTACTGTTATGAATCATAATGCAAATATCTGTATTTTCTGATAGTCTTAGGCAACCCATATGAAAGGGTCTTTCAACGCCTCCTAAAGGGATCCAGACCCACAAGCTGAGAACCACTGGTCTAAATTGTTCACAAACACGACTTGATCATTTCATCATCTGCTACTGTGCTGGAACCACAGGTGAGGAAACTCTCATGTGGGGAACTGGACCTGAAGTAGAAGTGCTTCAAGAAAACCTGACAAAAGAAGAGAGTGAGGAGGGAAGAGCAATGGGAGGAGGGCAAGCAGGGGAAGGCAGGAACCAGGGAGAGGTGACAGTGGGGAGGGGACGGGGGCTTCACTTCTCCCAAACTCCTCCACAAGGCTACTTCTAAGATAATTCATCAAAGGAGCAGGTCTCCAGATTAGCCAACTTCTAGATTTACTGCTTTAAGGAGCAGGTCTCCAGATTAGCCAACTAATCTGATTGATTTACTGCTTTATAACAATTCTCACTCATGAGGCAGTTTGCCTGTCTTTTCAGGATTTCCAACAAGTTTAAAAAAATCAAACAATAAGGCAACTAGCACTTTCAGGAATGTTCAATTTACCAGAGAAAAGTGGGACAGAGAGATGGCTGTGGCTGGTAGAGAGATACTGCCAGCCAGGTTTTGCTACAGAGAGTGAAAGAGAAACTAGGAAGGAAGATGGGAAACGAGCAACTAAGGAGATTAACAACTGTAAATACTACAAAGCTGATTCAGCAAACTGATTACTAAATCAGACATAAACTGGCCATGCAGCAAACCGGTTTTCAACAACTTGGATTTCAGTGAACTGGTTTCCTTAACTATCATGTTAACATTAGTTACAGATTGTGATGGCTATTCTTGGTTATGGAGGGCATGCAGTGAGGACTTTTTGCTTAATTTGAAGTAGGAAGAGCCACTTCTAATCCAGATCTTAAGGTAGGAAGACATATCTTTAAACTGAGCCACACCTTCTGCTGGAAGCCTAGAATGGAAGATCAAAGCTTTTGCTCTTTGCCTGCTTTTGCCTGGATAGCAAGTCCATTTCCTTCACTGGCATTAGAGCCTATTTCTTCGGGATTCTGGTGAATACTGAAGACCAACTGAAGACACACAACCCCGTGGGCTAAGCAACTACTAGATTCTTAGACTTTCTGTTCATAGCCAGCCATTCATGGATTAGCTAGACTGCAGACTGTAAACCGTTCTAATAAATCCCCTTTCTATAGAGAGAGATTCATTTTATAAATTCTGTTACTCTAATCTGACTAAAACACAGATAAAAAAAAAAAATTATCGGGAATTGGCGGCGCCCACCTTTAGTCCCAGCACTCAGGAGGCAGAGGCCAAAAAACTGTGAGTTCAAGGCTAGCCTGATATACAAAGCAAGTTCCTGGACAGCCAAAGCTTCATAAAGAAACCCTGTCTTTAAAAACCAACAGCAACAGGGAATGCCATTCCTCCAGTAAAATGTATATAATCAGCTTTACTGAAATAACACCACCTAGTCTCTCAGTAACAGTCGCAAATCTTTGTAGACTTGAGCAATTGGTATAGCTGAGAAACTTCAGCAGGAGGAGGTGTGGAACTACTTCAGCAAACTGTTGTGCTGCAGTGACTGCTAGATGAAGCACTTTTCAACCTGTGGGTCACAACCCCTTTGGGGCTGAACGACCCTTTCACAGGGATTACATATCAGACATTTACATTATGATTCTTAACAGAAAGTACAGTTATGAAGTAACAATGAAATAATTTTATGGTTGGGGGTCACCATAACACAAGGATCTGACTTAAAAGGTCACAGCACTGGGAAGGTTGAGAACCTGTGCGTTAGAGCATGAACCTCAGAGTTAGATCTTAGTTAATTTAGGTTTCTTGCTGTTTTGTTTTGAGGAGGGGCAGTGGTAAACAATGTAGAATCACCAGACTTACTGGACCAGAAAATGAGGTAGTATATGGAGAATCTAAACAGAGACATTATTCTTTTATTTAGCCATGTGTGTTGCTCATGAGATTACAGATCCTATTTTACAGCACTGAGATTGCCCTTCCCCTTCCATTACCACCCCTAGGGGCTGCCAGGACTGGCAACCACAGTTTTATTACTTTTATTATATTGGCTTCATTCACATACATGTAAACATACAATGTCATGAACAATTACTCTGTCAAAGTATGGCTAGCTTAGTCTTATTAAGTAAATGTGACAATCTGCTGGGCCTGGTGGCCTCACTGAGGTAGGGCAAAGAGATAGAAGCCAAGGCCTGGGCCTGGGGACTTGAGCCTTTAATCCCAGCACTCGGAAGACAAAAGGTGGATCTCTGCAAGTTCAAGGCCAGCCTGGACTACGGAGAGAGTGCCAGAACAGGCAAACTGTTCTGGAGACATAGAGAGACGCTGTCATGATCACACACACACACACAAAAACAAACCAAAACAAAACAAAAGAACAGTCAGAAGCCAGACTAGTTTATATAGCAAGATCCTGCTTCAAAAAAACAAAAGAAAGTAAAAAACTAAAATAACCCTAAAATCTGTAAACACACACACACACACACACACACACACACACACACACAGGGGACATGAGTGCTCTACTATACACTTCAGGAATTTATCACACATAATGATGCTGGGGATAAGTCTCACACCACCTAGTGATAAATACAACCTGACTTTTTCTTACAAAACTTCCTAATTCCTTCTCTCACTATGACTGTAGGTCAATACTTTTGTCCAAACATATTTATTTTGTTTTGTTTTGTTTTGTTTTGTTTTGTTTTAGACAAGAGCTCCTGGAACTCTCTTGCCTTCTTGTACTGGTTTGCAGGAATGTGTTACCATGCCTATCAGTTATCAGTACAGATCTTACAGAGTATGGGAGGGTGTGGGTGTGGGGCTGGACTCCACACTCATTAACCACATGCTCAGTCACTGAGTTTGCACGTCCAGCTCCTAAAGCTTTATAAATATTGTTTACTTTACACTGCCCGATGATTAAACAAGAGAACTCTTACCAAAGTTCCTGCTTATTCCTATGAAATATTGAAGAGCCATTAATTGTTACTTCTTCAATGTGTTGAAATATTTCCTCTGAGTCCCCACTGGGTTCAAAAATCTCTTTGATGTTAAGATGGTAAAAACAGCTTTCAACAAATCTGAATAGCACAAAATGATATTCTGTAAAATGCCACCATACATTAAACCCCTTCAAGTACACATTTTAAATGCTCAACAAGTAAATGACATTTCTGTAGACTATTTTGAGCTTCTCGTTTGTAGTTAAGAGTATCTTATTATTTCAATGTATACCCAAGGCTATGATTCATGTTGTAGCTAATAGAAGAGATTCTACCTCATTTCTTTTGAAATCAACACAAGCTATAAAATTAACTCAACAGCTTTTATAGTTCAGTTAGACTCAAGGTCATTTCAAGGCTTTTAATTACCAAATGGGATTTGAAGAGAAAACATCTCCATCAAAGGAAAAAGCAGATGGCTTGTTCTTTCTTTCTTCTTTCTTTTTGGTTTCTCTATGTTTATTACTACCTGTCTTAAGACTCACTTTGTAGACCAGGCTAGCCTCAAACTCACAGAGATCCACCTGCCTCTGCCTCCCAAGTGCTGGAATTAAAGGTGTGTGCCACCACGACCGCCAGGCCTATTTATTCACTTTCTTATTATAAAAGTATTATTAAAAAAAAAAAATAAAGTCTGGGGCTGAAGAGGTGGCTCAGCAGTTAAGAACACTAGCAAAGAAGCAAAGCAACACTCTTCAAATGTCTATGCTCACTCTCAATCAATAAAAACTTCAGTGATGGGACTAGAGAGATGGCTCAGCAGTTAAGAGCACTGTCTGCTCTTCCAGAGATCCTGAGTTCAAATCCCAGCAACCACATGGTGGTTCACAACTATCTGTAATGGGATCTGGTGCCCTAGTCGGGCCTTCAGACATACATGCACACAGAACACTGTATACATAATAAATAAATAAATCTTTAAAAAACAAAAAACCGAAGTGACTACAGGGCTCCTTGATTGTTTTTCTTTAAAGATTTATTTATTTATTTATTTATTTATTTATTTAATGTATGAGTACACTGTAGCTGTCTTCAGACACCAGAAGAGGGCATCAGATCCCATTACAGATGGTTGTGAGCCACCATGTGGTTGCTGGGAATTGAACTCAGGACCTCTGGAAGAGCAGTCAGTGCTCTTAACCACTGAGCCATCTCTCCAACCCAGGTGTTACTGTTTTAAGAGTGAAAAACTATTAACTAAGTAGATAGTAATTCATATGCCAAAAAAAAAAAAAAAAAAAAAGCTTCAGATAAAGTCATGCTGAATGAAGGGCATTTTTAACATTAAGAAAAAAAATAAAACAAAAAGCAGAAGCGTTTTTACCATTTGGTCACAAGAACAGGCAAATAAATAAATAAAATTAAAAAACCCAAAAAACTAGAACTTGAAAAAAAAGTTTTTAAAAAGTTGCTTGAAAGTAGAGTTGTAGTTTAACCTTAAAAACAGCAAACAGTTAAGCTCACGCCTAAAATCCAAATAGCAACTGGTAACGATTCACAGGAAACCACCGTTGAAAGGCTAAACACGAGCAACAGAGCCCTCCCACTTTCATTTATATGCAAGCATTTCCAGCTGTGGCACCCCAGAATACGCCCATTCCACAAAGCTTAGCACTGCTTCACAAACAAGGCCTAGGTTTTCTCCAGCCATCTGAGAATAAGTTTACAATACTTAACAAGTTACCATAAATTCAAGTTACCCATAAATTTCATTAAAGTTTTAATTAATGAAAATGTGGGAAAAGCAAACTTAGGTGAAATATTTTTGGAAAAGGCTCACAGCAAACAGGAAATGTCAGCTTCAAATGTTAACCTAACTTCATCACAGTATTTCAGGAACTGAAATAATCGATTGAATCCTGAATATCACCTACCCCAACTATCTTTGAGATTTAATTTATCAGCAAGAAAGGGAATATTCGGGGAGAAAGCAATTGTACTTTCCCACATTAGGTGACTGATTAAGCTCTCTTCTTTAAAGGCTGATTGGCTTCCTGGTGCCAGTAAAATGATTGATGAGTGCTTCGAATGCAGCGCTGGGCTGCACGCCCCCTTTCCCCTCCCCCATGACACTGCAGAGCCTTTCCTGCTGAGCTCCCTTTTCACAGTCTGCCGAATGTAAGGTTTCCCTTCTGTTTTTCAATTTTCCTTAATGAATCAATGATCTAAAATGCAAGGCACTTGATCTTCAGAAGTCGGCATTCTTCTCAATGCTCAAGAAGTTTTACAATTATAAATCCCCTTACACGCAGAGGGAAAGCTCTGAAATTAACTATGGACTTGGCTTAGTAAATAAAGCATACTCACAAAAGAGAAAGTGTGACAGAAACAGGTTACAAATGGGAAGAAAGGTGATCCTGTTTTAAAAGAAATATTGAATTTCTCTCAAATTACACGACAAATCAACCTAACATTAGCATTCTAATTGTAAACAGAATGACTACCCAGGAATTTACATATAAGTGTCATGACACTGCACTTTTTGGAAACCAGGACTTCTAATATAAAAACAGAGACAACTTGTATGTAAGAATGATTACATAGTGTCTGAAATCCAACCCTCTGAGACTCTGGGATGTGAAGACTTGATTTATGCAGAGCTCCATAATCCCAGCTTCCTATTCTACCCAATTCATTCCCACCAGAAAGCTGGAAAAATCATTCCAGTGATTAATTTAGTTGCATTTTTGAGGTGTGCCCATAGAAACATACATACCTTTGAGATGGAGCAAGAATCTGAATCCAGGCAACCACGACTTGGATGTGGTTGAGTCTTCTCTAGAGCCATTTCATCAACTACATTGCTATCACAATCTAGGGCCCCCACTACCTTTTTGACATCACTTCTCTCTTTGTTAGGACATCACCGCTGGATCCTACAAGCTTTTACATTTGCATTTGGGAAGGTCAGATCTACCTCTGGGCACTGGACCTCCCGGTTCATACAACCAGCTTCTGTGTACCAGAAATGAAATAGGCAGTAGGGACAAAGGCCACATTTTCCCAAGCTACACCTTCAAACCCAGTCATGCAAACAGGCAGTTTATTGGCCATTTCACCTTAATCTGGGCTATCTAGTCTCTTAAACTTTAAAGAGAACCAAGTTTCTAAATAGAAACTTTGTTCTAGTTTTAGGAGGGCCCATCAAACTTTAGATTTAGCTACAATACACTTGTTAAAAATTCATTGCTGAGGCAAATTTTCTCAATTTCCTTCTTTTCTATTTTGTAGACTGTTTCTAACTACCAGCAAGGGCTGATAACAGCAAAAGACTGAAATGTTCCCTTGCTTCCTTCAACTCATGAAACAGCAGTTTCATGTATGTTGTACAAGAGCATCAGCAGCTCAAAGCCCCTTCTTTCCTGAGTGCCCAGCCCTCTTATTCAGCAAGAATTGTTCCTTTAGTAGCAAAATTATCTTCTAGTCAATCACTTAATAAATCCATGATGCAAAGAAGAAATAGTTGCTTGCAACTCAGAGTGGATTTTGTGACCCTCATCTGCAAGAGCTAAATTATGAAATTTAAGCAGCCTGCATTCTCAGATATCTGTTCTGGGGTAAACATATGCTAGCCACGTCACAGATCTTGTCCCTAGTCCTAGTACACTATCAGGCAATTTCAGAGATATTAGAATATATAAGGAGAAGGGGATGTTTAATCTAAAAAGCAAATTATTAGTACTGTTACCATGAAACGGAGTGAGGGTGTAACCTCTACGAGCTTCAGAGTTGTTCTTTTTTTCCCTTTTTCTTTTTCTTTTGAACAATCACTGTGTAAGTGTACATGGGCGGGCATACTGAAGTCAGAGGACACCTTGTAGGAGCAGCTGCCAGGGTCCTCAGGGTTGGGAAGCAAGAGCCATTAACAGATGAGCTACCACCTCCCTAAGCCCCAGGCCTCAGTATCTAAAAAAACGAAAACAGAGCTCATGGCTCACAGGGTTATAAAGATACAGTAGATGAAAGAGGTAAAATAAATCTAAACACTGCAAGTTAGCTATTATTAAAGGGGAGTACCATTCAGAGAACAAACTTACAGTGGCAGGATCTTTCACACTCCAATCCAGTAGTTCTCAACCTGTGGGTCGAAGTCCTTTGTGAGGGGGGGAGGTTGGAGGTTGGGGGGGTGGGGGGAGTGTCGTCACCTAAGACCATCAGAAAACACCGGTATTCACATTACAATTATAAAGATAGCAAAATTACAACTTTGAAGTAGCAACGAAAATAATATTAAGGTTGGGAGTCTCCATAACATGAGGAACTGTGTTAAAGGGTAGCAGCCTCAGGAAGGCTGAGGAGCACTGCTCCAGATCCTGCTCTTTGCCTCGCACACCATTTAACTAAAATCCTTCCTCCTCGGCTGGCACTACCAGTACTTCCAGAAAACAAAGCCCTCTAAATGGACGTCCGTAGGTCCCCCCAGGTGGTTTATTATCCTGCTGAAAAGGCAACGTTGGTGAAAGGACTGAAAGGGTGAGCCAGATTTAAAGGGGACAGTATCAACACGGAGGAAAAGGATTGGCCTCAACAATCGGGTTAAAATCATTTGAATACTTCATCTGAAACATAAAATCCAGGCATCAAAATCGAGAGGTAAGCTTATAATTTCCTTATAACCAAACTGCAAATTCCATAGATCACATTTGTAACAAACATGAATGAACTCTCAAACACCAAGATAATTATAGAACTCTTTAGGACAGAACCCCAAATACTTCAATGACTTTTCCTTGTCCACTCAAACTAAGTTCTGATGCAGTAATTCCCAGTTGTCCTTCACACCATCATGTGACATCTCTTCATCTCAATTCATTCTTCATTATGTGACATTTCTAGCAAATGCTAAAGAATGAGTTATAGCTAGCAATACCTACCCAAGGGCGTACATCCCTAACCCGTAACAACAAAGTAACTGACTTACACTAAAGCGGGACTCACACTAAGAAAGGGTATTCTCAGGCCACGGAAGGATATGCTTCCTCTCTGCACATCTCATTACTGTCTCAGTGAAAACCAGGCTGAGAGCAAACCAATCTGCAAAATAGCATTGCCAAATCACAACTTTAAGGAGAGTCCCTAAAGACAGACTTGCCTAAGGAAAGAAAATAAGCCAACCTCTTCGTTACATTTTTTATTTTATTTCTAATTATGTGTATATGTTTGTGTTGGAGTGCAGGTGACCATGGTCAGAAGAAATTCAAGCCCCTGAAGCTGGAGTTACCGGCATTTATGAGCAGCCAAACTTGTACCAGAAACTGAACTCTGGTCCTCTGGAAGAACAGCAATCGCTCTTAACAGCTGAGCCACCTCACTAACCCACAGAATTGTTAGTTTTAATTGTCAACCTGGGAAGAAAGGCTCAGTAAGGGATTATCTAGATCAAGCTGGCCTATGAACCTTGACTCAAGCAAGCATGTTATTCATCTTTAATGTACTTTGTATCTCTTCTGAGTATTTAACACATTTTGTAACAACGAATCTTACTGGATTTGGTTCCCTAACTTTAAGTATATACTTCTTGCAGGAAAATGGTGCTTGTTAGAAAACTGCTGCCTAATACCGCCGTCAAGCGACAGGCTTCATGAGGTAGTACCAAAAGGGTCATCAGAGCTCAATGAGAGCAGACTACCGCACACTTCATTTAGCTTCAGAAAGAGAAAACAAAGTAATATGCACTCTTTCCCAGCAAAAGATAGATCCATTATGGAAAAAAGGAAAGAATCTCTAAATCAGGCACGAGGGTGGTGCTTGCCTGTACCTCAGTACCTGAGAACCTAAAGAAAAAAGACAAAGTGTTTGAAGGCACCCTAGGCTACACTTGGCAGCAACACTACCACAGAAAAAGTGGAAAGGGAGGGAGATGATAGGGAAGACAGAGGGAGAGGAAAGCTAAAGAGAGAGAGGACAAGGAGGAAAAGAGAGAAAAAACCCAAAATAGTCAAGTACCAGTAATAATGGTAAAGTCACCCATCTCTTACACATTAAATATTTTCACGTACATCGGGGGTCTCTCATATTTTGGTCTCTATGCTGTAAGAACTCTTTCTACACTCTGAAAATTTCCTGGAGACCCCAAAGAGATGGTACTATATGGATTTATGTATTGATATTTACCATACCAGAAAATAAATCAGAAAACTTTATACTATTATTTTCTCTTTTTTTGGTATTTCAAGACAGGGTTTCTCTGGGTAGCCCTGGCTGTCCTGGAACTCACTCTGTAGACCAGGCTGGCCTCGAACTCAGAAATCTGCCTGCCTCTGCCTCCCAAGTGATTAAAGGCATGCACCACCACTGCCCGGCAGGGTATTGTTCCTTTATGTCAATACTGAAATTCAGTAATTGGTGGTTTCTTAAGATTAGTTCTAAGTAGAGCGTAAAACCTTATCATTGGTCTGGGAATGTAGTTCAATTGGAGAGTGTTGCTTAGCAAGCACAAGGGCCCTGGTTCCAATACCCAGAACTGCAAAAACTAAAAGCTAAAAGTGCACTTGGTTACACTAAATCCGTGTTGAATGATCTTTGACCCACACAGAACTTATTTCCCCCTGCTTCAATCTCCATTACAGGCACCATGCCCAGCCAGACAGTTGTGTTCAAATAGCACACCTATCCATGTTTTGGTAAATACTGCATCCGAGTTACACAGATCCTCTAAATGACAAGCATTCTTTATTATACAATACCAAAAATCATATTTTTAACATCACTGCCTATCTCACCATAAAGTTGTTAGCACTAAGAAGCTGTGAGGCTCATAGCAGCAGGTCCAAGATTTTAAAAATTTCATTATGCCTGGCAGTGGTTGTGAACGCCTTTAATCCCAGCACTTGGAAGACAGTTCAAGGCCAGCCTGGCCTACAGCAAACATTCCAGGACATCCAGAACTACATAGAGAAACCCTGTCTCTAGAAGAAAAAAAAAAATTAAAAATCCCATTACTTGCAAGCTCAAACTGCAATTACTGTTTGTAACTACTGTTACTCAAACAAATGCTGTTTTCTTGGTGTGGTAAGTTCACGAAGAAACAACAGTACCTCAGTAAGTTTTTCAAGTAAAAAAGATGGCTCATGAAAAATGCAACTAATTCGGCTTACAACATATTCACAAAGCGTTTTACCTCAAAACAACTTATTACACAGAAATGTTTTCACTTCTGTGATACTTCATCACACAAAACATATACTCAAAGCTTGAGATTTAACTAATTGTTTTTACTGTTTCTCCAAGGAAATTCTCAAGTGAATAAATAACATTGATTTTATATATATATATATATATATATATATAGAGAGAGAGAGAGAGAGAGAGAGAGAGAGAGAGAGAGAGAGAGAGTGATTGACAAATGTTGACCTGGAAAAGTCATTGAAAGGATCTCAGTCAGGGACACCCCCCACCCAGAGATCTATGGACTTCATTTTGAAAACCACTGGTTTAGATGCAAACTACATTTAAAGACTCAACATTTTGGAAAGGATTAAGTGTAAAACAATTTAGTAATAAATGATCAAGAAATGATGAATGATGGAAACACAATGAGTACTACCTCATGATTTTGTAAGTACATTATTGAGTATACATTAAAGCCTCACCATAGTGTTCAGACTTTTCTTCTCTGAAATAAACAGTAGTGATAAGAATATTGAATCTGATTCAGTAGACTATACATTATCAAAAATAGTCAAACTGAATCTTTTAATTCTTCCAAGATGATGTACTTCAAGGCTGAAATGAACACATGAATTAGAGGTGCCTCTACGTGAAAACGAGTGCAGCAGTTCTCCACACTGAGCCAATCTCTTCTTTATTTTGAAACAGATGTTAATGGACTCTCTCATAAATCTTTATCACTCCGGGCAGTGGTGGCCCACACACCTTTAATCCCAGCACTCGGGAGGCAGAGGCAGGCAGATTTCTGAGTTCGAGGCCAGCCTGGTCTACAGAGGGAGTTCCAGGACAGCCAGGGCTACACAGAGAAACCCTGTCTCGAAAAACCAAAAAAAAAAAAATCTTTATCACATTATGTCTCTAGGAACCATGGGCAAAATATCAAGGGAAGTTCAACTACCTCTTTACCCAATTAATCTTTTAGAGGAAAATAAAAACACAGAAATCTTAACTACAACAAAGAATTGGAAAAACAGAATAAACTAGACCTGTGAAATGCTTTTAGAGAAATCTAAAATTCTACAGTTCTATCAAATGAAAGGAGTTGAAAATTCAGAAGCTAAGTAATTCCAGTGAAAATAGCAGTCCAAGCTACTGTAAGACACATCCATTACTCACAACACTGCAACCACATAGCCAAGGTGCTGTAGCTTCTATTTTAACAAATCTCACTTTGACGGCGATAAGTCAGTCACTATTGTGGCACAAACCACCAACCCACACAGTGTATCTCCAAATCAGAAGACATTACATGCTGCTGTCCAGGGAAATATTACACCTGCCAGACGACTCACCAACAGTGTCCATAGAATTGACGCCTGCTTAAAAGCAAAAATCAGTCTAGGAAATGGAAAAATATACTACTACTGCCATCTGTGGTTTATGGTTGAATAACTTTTCTGCTGTAAACAAATTTAAGGGTTCAGAGCTCGCATCTAGGATGCCAAGATATTTTTGAAGGTAATTCTCAAAGTTAATTCTTAATATAACAAAGTCATAGCATCTACTTGTATTAAGCTTAAGAATTTATAACTTCTTAATCTGGGATTATATAATGCTACAGGAAACACCACAAACTGCCTTGAATAAAAATGTTTCCATTGCACAAAGACTAACTTTTGAAAATTTTAAAACAAAACCTATATATATATATTTTTTAAGGCAATCTGGGAATTTTCTCTTAGACATAATAGTAAAGCCAGCTTGCTTTCAACATGTTAAAAATCTGAAGTACAATTATTCCTATAATTTAAGAACAAAAACTGAAAAATGCAAATGAAGCTCAAGTAGGCTATTTTCCCAACTTATTTTCTCTCAATTTGCTTTCTCAAATGACAAGCATGGTAGTAGCATGGGGATCAAAAGAGTCTGTGCAGCTGGGGGTGGGGAAAAAAGCAATTCAGCTCCCCAGCAGCCAGCGGAGGAAATCCTGGTCCCTCCCAAGCTAAATGACTGTTAATTAGAATTGCTGGGTACATTAGAAAAGTCTTATTAAAATAATTTAAATAACTGTAACCCACAGAAAGCAATCTGTTTTCTTCAGAAACTGTTCTAAAAAGAATGTTGTTTAACAAGTCATAAGAACAGAACAAAATAAGCAAGAAATATTTCATTCCAATAAATTATGCCTACTTATTTCTAAACAATGGATATCTCACAATGTTACGGGTTTGGGTGTTGGGTTTTTTTCCCTTCTAATTTTCTATAAGTTACAATCAAAGCCCCTAAACCATGATGTAAACACTGGGAAACAGAAAGACTGGGGTTGATTTTAGAAATATTGTGCAACAACATTGCACCCAGAGATATTTCTAAAATGTACAATTAAGATGAATCCAAAACTTCAGCTACAAAAACCTCTCTATCCAAAACAAAATTTCCTGGCTCAGTACTAAGCCTCCCTGACAACTTAATAATTCTGACATCTCTGAATCCCACTTATCAAACAGAGACATCCATAAATGTTCAAGGAATAACCTGAACCAGGAAAACAATAAGAAAAAAATTTATTTATTTATTTTTTAACTTTTAAGTTGACCTCAAGAATACAAAAATTGAAAGCAAACACTTTCCTTCACAGTTTCTCAGGTTTGGAGAAACTATCACTACCCATGTGGACATATTAGAAAGCTATCTGTTTATCTGTAGAAAAAGCTTTCTCCAATTCTGACTCTTTTCCACAAATAAGATGACTATAATCTGGTTTTTACATAGAAGTAAGTCATTTTCTTCTTCTATTTAAAAAGTTTTTTACCAACTGTACTAAAATTACGTGTTTTAACTTAAAATATATTTTCTACCTTTGCCCCACAACCCCAGGGGCAAATCAAGAAATACTGACATATGTGTGAGCAATGTTTTGAAAATCTGCCAGTATTTTTTCAATAGCTTCCCTTCTCACAGCTTTTTCTGTGCTCGTACAAGCATAAAACTTTCAGATCAGTAAGCTCGCTAGGCTCGTACTCTTCAAGAAGGCATACTCCGCATTTGGCCAATGGTACATCCAAGATAGAAAATTTGGCCATTTAACACCTCAGATTTCTCAAGGAAATCAGAAAATGATCTCAGTTGATTCAGAATTAAGCTTTCAAGTCCCAGAACTAAACAGTTAATTTGTGATGTAAACTAATTGTTAATTTAAGAAATAAGCATTTTGTTGGTAAACTCGTATGGAGGGAAGCAACAGTATTTAGTGAGCTCATTTCCTGCAAAGTACAATAACGTGAAATATGCTTTTAATTCTTTATAATGGCTTATAGCCTTCTTTTGCTTTAAATATTTAAAAATTTATTCCCTCACCCTCTTGAAATAAGATGAACAAATGCTCCCTCAAATCATTCATCTTCCTTTGAAATCCCAAAAGGGAGCAATCACTATTACAACTAAATGAGTTTGTTTGTTATGAAAACCACAAGCAACAGCCGAAAATAGCGGAGTCAGCACAAGGGATTCCTGGAAGGGTAATGGTGCATCAAAAGGCTAGCAACTCTGTTCTGATGGAATCATAAAAACATCTGGAGGACTGTAAATTCAGCATCAATGGACTTTACTTCTTCACAGCACAGACCAAAGACCTTCTCTCTAGATAACAACCACACGACAATGGAAATGTCACCAGGATGGAAAGCTAAGCAAGTACTTTTCTCCGCAGAAATCAAACAATTTCATTTACCTTTGGAGAAAAATACTCATTAGGAAGGAAGGAAGAAAAGAGTTCTCTATTCCAAAGGCAATTTTTATCTTATGCTTTGAAAATTCTTCTGAGTGCTTCCTGGGTACTAATTAACTACCATGAGTTGTAAAACACTACATATATCTTGCTTATTTTTGTGCTGAAAAACAAGCTATGCTACAAAAATTTCCTATTATCTTTTGAGCCAATTAAGCTGCCAAAAGTTCCCATTGGGGTGTTTTTGTTTTTGTTTTTGTTTTTTGGGTTGTTTGGTTTGGTAAAACAAAATAAATTTGTATCACTAAATTGGACTGATGTGAAATATTAGAGATATTTCTTAGCCTTAACAGACTGATCGTTCCTTAAGATTGTTTTCAATGGTTCTGACCAGTTGAGGAGAGGATGAGTATTAATAATCTGATTAAGAGCTCAAACTACCACTCAGTTCTTTAAAATGTCCCAATGAATAATTAATAGCAAATGCATTGTTCTCTGGCTTTCCTTACAATATTCTCATGTAGAATTGAAAGTGATTGCTGCAATAAAATCTGTCATCTGATAGTAAGCACAGGTAGGAACAGGAACTATTAGCAAACAGGGATAGCCGATAGATCTAGAAACCAAATTTAAAGCCCTGCGTGGCAAGCCTTACATCAAGAATTACAACACTGACAAATTAATACCAAACCAAATCTGTGCATAAATTTATAACGACAAAACCATCATCTTTGTTCTTCTACACTGTCCCGTTCTACCCTAACTATATTCCTTCCTTCCCCTTTGTGACGTGGGATTTTATTGATCCCAACATGCTCACATTCAGATCCGTCCCGACCGGATGCCCGGCCACCAAGATCCCACACATCATACATGTCTTTAAAACTCACAAGCTTTGAAAATATCACCATTTGATCACGATCATATCAAATTAACCAGGCTCTCTTCTAAACAGACTGGTCCTTTTAACTGGCTTAAAAGAAAGAAACTAAAGATGTACTGAATTAACGATGAATGTTTAATGAATTTAAGGTTATGAAGAACCAAATCCAACTCAAGATTTCTCTTCTGTGCCTCCCCATTCATTCACCAGCACCTCGGTGACCTATTTTCAGGTTGCTTTCCCCACACCTGCCAGGTCACTGTCCTTATTGAAAAACTTCTTACCAAAGCAATTAATTTTTAGTGCCTCCTAACTGTCCCCAGTGTTTGCATTCAATCTGAAATCTGTTACTTGTTAGACACTGCTCGGGTCCTAGATCTTCCAGAGAATTGCGCGTTTATGGCGCAGAGAGGGGAGGAGGCAGGGATCTCGGAGAGCCTGCCCTTTATTCGGAAATGAGGAGATGTGAAAGGTGGAAGGCAGGGCAAATAAATAAATAAATCGGGTTTGCCGCTGGAGCGTTTGCCCGCAACGAGCACCCTTTGTAATGCAGGCCTCCCGGGGCTATCGCCTGCACTAATTGCTCCAGGGCGCTTTCCAAGTTCAAAAGTTCACCTTTTACGACCTCACAAAAGCTCCTTACACTTTACCAATAAAAACATTCCGCCGCAAACACCGGGGGGGGGGGGGGGGAATATCAAACAGAAACAAATAAAACATTGAGTCAGGGAAGGAGCGGGAGCCAACCCCGAGGAACCTGAGGACTGGCCTGGGACAAGGGGGACGCAAGCGGCCGGGCCAGGTGAGGAATTCTCAGGACCCCGGAAGAGTTAGGCTGGGCGGCGCGGGAAGCGTCCGGCAAACACCGGGAAAAGGCAGGTGTCCCGGAGCCCCAGGATCCCGCTAGAGACCTGAGCCAGCAGAAAGTCGTCGCCTAGAAGGAGGAGCCTGGGTTAAAGGAAGGCCAGGGGACAGGAGTGAGCACCGAGGTCCGAGGAGGACCATTACTGGTCTGCCCAGAGGCGGAGGCTCATGGGGCTGGAGGAAGCGCGGGACTGAGGAGGAGGAAAATGCTCCAGGATAGGTGCAGGGTGCAAAGGTGTGGCATCTGCGAGCTCCGTGGTGAAGGAAGAGGGTGCTCCGTGCACCAGGGCCTCCTGGGGGAGGAGAAAGGATTGGCGCAGAGGGGACGGGGGGAGGGGAGGGTCCGAGCTAAGGGGACCCGGGACCCTGCCTAGAGAGTGCGAGCCCAGGGTGGAGTCCACACTGAGGAGCTGCCCCGCATCCCAGAGCTAGAGTCAGCTTAGAGAAAGAGGGAGTCTCAGGCGTTGGGGCCGCCCAGGCTCAGAAGGCCCCTTACCCACCGTTGCGCGGCGGCGGAGGGAGCGCGGCGGGAGGCTCCAGGAACCCCGCCGAGCCCCCGCCGCCTCCCCCTCCGCTAGGTGGCCGTTCGTCCCGCTCCATGCGGCGGTGCTCAGGGCCCTCGCTGGCTTCGCTGCTCCGCCATGACTTGCGCCCTCGTAGTCGTTGTCCTGGTCTTCCACCGGGGGGAGGGGGCTGTCAGGGGCCGGCAAGCTCTCGGCCGCCGCACACTCTGGGCCCCTGAGTCCCCCGGCTCCGCGCCCCTCCGTGCCGCGCCCCCTCAGCACTGGCCAGCTCCCTTCTCTGACGTCACACGCTGCTGCCACGCACATGCCCGTGGGGAGTGCTAGGAAATGTAGTCCTCCCGGCGAGGCTGGCCACAGAGGACTCTACCAATTGAAGGGGTGAGTGAAAAAATAGGAAGACCTGAGTAGGGAGAACCCAAACCTATCATTATTACGAACTCTAATAAAATTTCTGATATATTAGTATAATAAACAATTATGTCAGAGTTTTCTCTCTGTTGTAATTTATCCATGTTCACAGTTCTTTATAATTCCAACTGTCTCCCCTACACTAATAATGAGCCTTTCCAAGGAGGCGGAGCCACAGGGAACCTGGTGAGCACGTGCAACCAAGCCCAGCCCTGTCGGGGAAGGCCCCAGGGGGGCGGGGTGTGTAGGTACTCATGAGGGCTTTCCTCCGGGCTGAGTGACAAATTGGACCAGAGATTAAAGGACCCGAGTTTAACCCGAGGTGACTGCGTTCGTATGCAAATGGAATCTATACAACTCTGCTTTCCGGAGAAGAGTTTAAAGCCCTTTACCTCCGGGTGGGCGGGAAAGATTAAAGTTTCTCTTCCTCCTCTTTCATTCCCGCACCCTGCCCATAGAACAGATGGACAAACTAAGATCAGTTCCATTGATGCCACCAAAGAAAACTTGAGACTCCTGACACTGTGTGTCTTAAAGAGCTCTCTTTTAAAGGTGTCCCTTTCCCGGAGTGGTCTCCTTCCCACCTCTATTCAGTTTACCTGTCTTAAAAAATAAATGAGAGTTGTAATAAGGACCGGGTCCGGTGGTAAGATGCCAACTCTCACATTCACGCTATCGCCTCAGTTTACCGAAGTTCCCACCAAATAAAAGTCCTGGATTTTCTCCCCTTCCTCTTCCAGGGCCCACCTCCCGCTGCCACCAGATGGCGCTGGCCACGGACCCTCAGGACCAGCTGTGGTGGCGGTTTTCAAAGATACTGGACCACCCACCCCCGCCCGCGCTCTTCCCCCCACCCCAACACACACCCTTAGGAAAAGACTTTTTAAGTTTCAGTCCAGAACTTAAAAGCTATCTGGCCTGCTATAAAACAAAGAACCCTAGTGCTTTGCTCAGCTTTCCTCTGTTGGGCCATACTGAAGCGTCTTCATTCTGCAACCTCATTCTGCCCCTGCAATCCTCTGGTTCTTGTAAGTCATTCTTTACTTGTTTAAAAGTCTTTACCTTGGCGTATGAATCTAACCTGTTCCGATTCCTGCCCTCCTCATGCCTCTTCCCTTGCCTGCTATTGAGGAAGCTTTGCCACGCCTTCCTGCACTTTCCAGTAGCTGTCCATTATCAATAGTAATTAACCTGGTTTCATCCTTAATCGGTGTCAGCAACTGTTATGAGAGATTTACACTAACGCTATGTGGTTTAAATCTCCCACACCTGCTCATTGAGGTAGCTCTGATTTTGGTGCTCTCACATACAAATGAAATGGCACAAAAGTGATGTCCATTACATACTCAGTGGGTCAGAAAGCAGAAATGCCCTTGGCCTACCCTCTGTAAAGTCTTTAACTCATCGATCTAGATCCTGTTCCATTTCTTCAATAGCACCTTCTTTGTACCTCCCATCAAGGGACAACTTGGTGTTACCATATGGCTCTAGCTAGGTAGACTGTAAGAAATGGTCTTGAAGTGGTTATGTCCTTACCAAGGTTTCTGAGCTTTCCTAAAGCAAGGGAGCAGTGTTCTATCTGCAGCAGGCCCCTGCAATATAAAGTGAGTCCTTTGTGTCATGAGGAAGAAATCCTTCTTCAGCTCTGGATTCTAAAGTGTGTTGGGATCACATAGCCTTCCCAGAACCAGAGTTTCCCTCTATCACAGGCTCCTGGGTGCAGAAGATTCCCCTTCCCTGGCATGCTCTTCCCTGGAAAGCCAAGTGACTCTCCAGACATCTCCTGCCTGAGGTTTGAAAGGTGGACAAAGACTGTACTTCAACCCAAAGAGAAGTTCAACCACAAAGCTCAGCTCCTGGAAATTACTCTTGATTCTTTTCAGCTCCAAGCTCCCTCCCTCTTTCCCAAAGCCTTCCCAGATACCCTTGCCCAGCCAGTCTCTTTGCTCTCTCACCATTATCTCCTCTGCTAGTCAGCATGCGGTAGACACTCTCACCAAATAGGCATCCACTAAGAGTCCAGCACCCACACTGGGTCTTTTTTTCTAATTTCTTGACATTTTCCTCACAACCCTGAGAAGTAAGTGCCCTCTGCTCTGTTGTAGAGACAGGCTTAGTAAGACAGATTTAAAGGGCTCTCAGCATTTACAGGGAAGACAGAAGAAATGGAAAGGAATCTATCTAAGGATGTGAATCAGTCTGAAGGAGACCTATCCTGAGGTCCTGAGGCTAGACAGGCTACAGCTAAAAACAAGTCAAGTGTGGGTCTCATCATGGGGTACCTACCCTACAGTGAGTGATATAGACACAAATCAAATAATTGCATGAGTGCTATAGCTGAGAACTGTCAGGTGTGCCAGATGGGCTGGGGGGGGGGGGAGGTGACAGGATTTTTTGAGATAGAAAGCACCAAAAGTGGGGTGGTCTAGCATGAGTGAGCCAACCTAGGTGAGAAGACTGTGAAAGTAACAACACAAACCAAGGTCCTAAGGCCTTAGGGATTTAGTACATTTGAGCTGTGGTTTATTCATGGTGATAGAGATGTTGTCGGAGGACACCATACGTTGTCCAGAGAGACAGAGTAGCTCCCATGGTCTCTGCCTTGCTCTATCTAGCAGAACCTGCCTTAAAAAGTCAGCCAGGCTGCCTGCATCCATGAGAAAGCTAAGAAAGAGAAGTCCTGCCTTGTTGAATTTGGTTGTTTTTTTTTTTTTTTTGTTTTTTTTTAAAGTACACTTTGTCTACATTTTGAAAAGATTGGATGAATGTTACAAAACTTACAATTAAAAAAAAAAAAAAAGGAAGTATCTATTGGAGATCTTCAATTCCTGACTGTAAGATCTTCTCCTTGAAAATAAGCTCAATGCTGTACAGAAGAGCATGCCCAATAATTGGTTTTTATACTAGGCCTTGACTTCTCTTCAGGGATTACTAGAAACTTGTTTACAAACAGCACATGAGGACACACGCCTTTAATCTCAACACTCGGGAGGCAGAGGCAGGTGGATCTCTGTGAGTTAGAGGCCAGCCTGGTCTACAGAGTGAGTTCCAGAACCGCCCAAAGTCAGGTTTGTTACAGAGAGAAACCCTGTCTCAGAAAGAGAGGAGAGAGAGGGGGGGGGGAGGGAGGAGGGTTGGAGAGATGACTCATTGGTTAAGAGCACTGAGGTCCTGAGTTCAATTCCCAGCAACCACATGGTGGCTCACAACCATCTGTAATGGGATCTGATGCCTTCTTCTGGTGTGTCTGAGGACAGTAACAGTGTAGTCACATATATAAAATAAATCTTTAAAAGAAACTCATTTATAACAAACACTGACTGCACCCGACTTTTTAACTGAAGTCAGCTGAGAGTTAACACAGTACTTAGATCTCTGGCTGGGTCAGTGGTTCTCCAACTCAAGAGCTCCTGGGGATTTCCTGAGAACACAAGTTGCTGGATCCCCACCTCCCATGAATTTCTGGTTTAGTAACTAGGCTGGGGCCTGTGAGTTTGTATTTCTAACAAGTTTCCAGGTGATCCTGAGGCTGCTGGCTGGGGGCAGAGAGTCTGAAAGCCACTGAGCCAGCTGCAAGGGAAGACAAAGAGTGAGTAGACTGTTGGCCTCTCTACAAGGAGCTGGAAACTCGAAGCACCCTGTGAGAAAATGGCAATGAAGAGGTGCAGTTCTTTGGAGGAAATACTTGAGAGCAGAGGTAAGGAGAGAATGGGTGTGGCTGAATGCAAAGCACCAGTCGGAGTTCCTTGCTTGTGCAATACAGGCTCAGTAAGCCAGGTAAACATGCAAGGGATCAGAAGAGGGGTCACCTTCAGTGTCAGCATAGAAAAGGAGTCCAGCCTCTGAGGGTGTGCAGAGGGTTGGAAGGGCCTACAAAAGAGTCTGAGAAGGACCTCCTGTTGAAATAAAAGGGGGGAACCAAAGAGAAACTGAGGTGGGAGACAGAAATTGCTTGCTTTGCAAATATAAGAACCTGAATTGGGATCTCCCAGCATCCACATTAAGTGTGGTCCTGTGTGTATAAGTAACAGCAATGGTGGAAGAAGTGTGTTGGCCTATGCATGTCTCGCCCTCAGGAGAGCATGTGGGGGGGGGGAGGGAGGGAGGGGGGAAGGGAGAGAGAGAGAGAGAGAGAATATGAATATGAATTAGGAAGGGAAAGAGATACCATCTTGAATTTGATTATAGTAAATCTCAAAGACCCAACAAAGCATCTTGGTGCTGCAGAGGCCTGAGATCCCTGGAGCGAGCGATTGCTGCCTGGGAAACTGAGAAATCAGACGCTCTGCTGAGGATGGAAAGGCTGTCCTCGGCAAAGCAGAAAGAGGGGAAAGATGGAAGATGTGGAAGAGAAGAGGTTGAACCTTGAAAAAGCTAGAACCGACAGTGTTGGGGGGCGGGGCAGGGGATAGGATGGTTTTATCAGAGCAAGGACTGAACTGGAAGTATCACTTGAACTTTGCAATCATTCCAACGAGACTATTTTCTCCCTTTTATCAATGGGGAAACTGGGTCTCAAAAAGGCAAAAGGACACGTGCAAGGTCCCCCATTTCACAGAACGGGGACCTCAGTCTGTCTTACTGCCTGGCTGCTACTACAGCCCTCTCCCAGAGACACTTTGCAAAGCCGCGGGATCGCAGAGGAGGGGCGGGGAGCGGGAGGAGGGGCGGGCACCCCTCCACCCTAGCTCCGCCTCTAGAAGAGCTACTAGGGCATCAGGCTGGGGGGGCGCCCCCTCGGCAGAGCTGAGCTGCAGCGCCGAGCTCGCAGTGCTGCCGGCGCTCCCTAGCGTGCGCGCAGAGGCATCGGAGCCCCTCTAGCCATGGAAGCGGTAGCTGTCCTGCCTAGGTACCTGCAGTTGAGGCTGCTGCTGGTGCTGCTGCCTCTGGTTTTGCTTCAGGCTGGTCCTGTGTGGCCCGACAGTAAGGTACTGGAACCTGGCACAACTAGGCGGTGACCGGCGCGAGGGGGCGCTATGACTGAGGGTGCATGCCAAGGAGGGTGCATTCAGCGGGGAGTGGGGACTAGGGAAAGGCAGATCAGAGTTGCGACTTAGTCTGGGGGAAGAAACACTGGTTATGATAGGGTGCTTAGGTCCTGGAGCCTGAGGAAGAGGTGCTTTGGACCTTGTCACTATACGCAGAGATCAGGCTTCAAACTCAGGATCAAGTTGGGAAGTCCCAGGTGCCCTGGGGCTAGGCGGGCAAGAGAAAGTGGACAATAAGAGCAACTGGTTTTGAGTTTCCATGGAAGGCTGACCACACAGGGATAGATTCAGGTGCAGTTGTTACCAAAGGGCTCCCAGGTTTGCAGTAGACCCAAAGTTCATTCCTTACTGAATCTAGGTCGCCCACTTGCAATGATCTCTGAGACTTGAGTTCACATACTGTATTCACCAGTCAGCTGTGCTATACCTTCCCCTTCTCTATCTCTCTCTCCCTTCCTCCTTCTCTCCCTCCCATCTTTCCCCTCCCTCCGTTCTTCCCCCTTTCCCCTCTCTTTTGTTGAAACAGGATCTCAGTGTATAATTCTGACTGCCTGGGTCACAACGTGTAGACCAGGCTGGCCTCAAACTCACAGAGATCCTACTGCATCTGCTTCCCCAGTGCTGAGATTAAAGACATTCATCACCACTTCTTCACCTAAAAGCATGGGGAGGGGGGCACTGTATTCACTCTCTACCGTTGATACCTGCAGAATGCTAAGCACTATGCTTAGTAGTTGCCCAGTAGATGATACTATGCTCCACAGGAATCCCAAAGCCCAGGATTAGATCCAGAACATAGACAGAGCAGGCACTTGAGACAGATCAAGAACCCCTTAAGAGCATTCTAAAAATGAACTGATGAAGATGGGCCGGGAGCAGCAGGTTCTCAACCTGTGGGTCGAGATCCCTTGAGTCAAACGCCCTGTTTACAGGGGTTGCATATCAGATGTTTACATTACAATTCATAACAGTAGCAAAATTGCCGTTATAAAGTAGCACCAAAATAATTTTATGGTTGGGGGTCACCACAACATGAACTGTATTAAAGGGCCACAGCATTAGGAGGGTTGAGAACCCCTGGCCTTGAGGGAAACTGTAGGGATCTGCGACTTCTCTAGATGTCATTCCAGTTTTGGGGTGTTTGTTTGTTTTTTGTTTTTTAATAGAACTTGGTTTGTTTTTAATAGAACCTGTGAGTAGGTAAAGAGTAAAAGCTATTCTTTTGCTGTGCAAACTTGGAAATAATGATTGGTGTCTCTGGACTTCATTGCCTCTATCTGAAAATCAGTGTCCCCTTTGGCTCTGATAGCACAAGTGAGCAAAACCCCAGCTAACCTGATCAGCACTCTCCCACCCACTACCTATCCTCTGTGGCTCAGAAGGACATTTAGACTTGGGCATTTCTGAGCTTCTCAAAAAGCCTATAGAGCAGGAGGGCTCACATCCAAAACAAAGCTAAGACAAAGAAAACCCAACACCCTGTTTATGCAGTGAGTCAGCCAAACACTTGCTAGGTTGGGAAGGGGGTATATTTACTTGTCCCGGGGCAAGCTGGGGCTGGTGGATAGGGGAGGATAAAGCAGCTGAGGACCCGCACAGCCCTCCCCCAGACAACCTCCCATGCCTGCTCCGCTTCAGCCAGCTGGGAAAAATAAAAATCAAGTGATGGGTGAATTGACTCTGCATTCCTTAGCCCAGCCAGACTCCTGCTGGCTCTGCAGAGCTGTTTTCATTATCACCATCTCTGGATCTCCACAGTAACAGCCCCAACTTCTTCCCCTGCAAGCCTGGCCTGGTTTTTTGGGGATAGGATGGGGAGCTTAAGAGGACCACGTTGTAACTTGAAGTGAACTCAGGGTTCTAGAGCTTTAACTTGGCCCCTCTGCAGGCCTCCTCATCTTGACTGGCTGCTACCTACCGGTGATACTCACCCTGGTATTCTGCATTTTAAGTTGATGTTTGTGGTGAGGCTCTCCCAAACAGGATTTGGAGTTTCCATCTAAGGAAGTGCTTTGTCTGACCTGAAGTGGAAGGGGGAACTCAGAGCTGCCCTGGTATTTCCACATGACTGCCCAGCCCAGCACTGAGGTTGGGGCGGACAGGCAGGTTGCCCCAAGACCCTGAGGCAGGGCAGCAGACACTCCTGGGACGTGATAATTTACCAGTCTCTCCATCTAAGGGCTGCTGGAATCTCATTCTCTGCATACATGCAGGGGTAGGAAGGGGCTTGAGCAAAGAGAGAAGACTGAGGCCTGGGTGGGGGGTGGGGGCTAAGCAAAGGAACAGAAGGGGCTTAGCCAAGCAGGCCTTGGCTTCCTGGGCCAGGTCAGATGTTCCATACAGGCCAGTCCCAGGGGCTTAGGTGTTGTTTCAGATCTACTCCTGGAGTTTCCGCATGTGGGTGTAATTGGAAGCAGGCCCCTGAGTAGAAAAAGCAGAATGACAGAGTAATGGAGTTCTCTTCCTGGTACAGTGTCAGGCCAAGCCAAGCCCCACCATCTCTCTATAAGAAGTGGGCCTGCCTAAGATGCCTTGTGAGAGAATACCAGGACCAAGGTTCTTGCCCAGCATCTTACAACAGCATCACATACAACTCTGCTGTCGACACTGCCAAGGGTTAGTGGCCCCACCCCAGGAGATAGATTTGAACACCCTAAAGAATCACACTGCGCTTTCCAAGTACAACCCCAGATAACAGCTCCCTGAGGAGCTGGAGAGCAACATGGGTCATCAAAGGAGGTGGTTTTGAAAGATTAATCCAGCATAGAGGAATATAATACTAACATATTGGTCTATGGCCATGGAGCTGACAGCAAGGTACAAAGTTGAAAATATGGTAACACCTCAGAAAACCTCATGTGAACCTGCTCCACCATTATGAGAATATTCCCTTAGTCCAGCCAGATTTATCCCTTTCTCTCCAAAAAAAAAACCCAAAAAAACAAAAAAAAAAAACAATAAAAATAAAAATAAAAACCCAAAAGCTTCAAGCTACCCACTAGCCATCTCACTTCGAGCTTTTCTTACAAACACCCAAAGGCCTTGGAAGCACAAACCATCTCTCCACATCTGGGAGCTTTGGCAGGAGTGTGTGCTGGGCACAGCTGCAGGGAAAGATGGGGGCTGAGGCAGGGACTTTCCTATTTGACAGCAACTTTCAGCCTTCATGCCAAGGAACAGACACCAGGAGGTAGCCCCAGATCCCATGCCATCCTTCTGTATAGACCTCTGTCTATCCCAGCTCAGTTGCTGGGGTAGGTAATCAGGGAAGGATACAAAATTGTAAACAGCTGGGCAGTGGTGGCGCACGCCTTTAATCCCAGCACTCAGGAGGCAGAGGCAGGCGGATTTCTGAATTTGAAGCCAGCCTGGTCTACAGAGTGAGTTCCAGGACAGCCAGGGCTACACAGAGAAACCCTGTCTCGAAAAACAAAACAAAATTATAAACAAAATTGTTGAATCAGGCTGTGCTGAGTGACCCTGGACAAGCTTTTAGCTTCCCCTATGTACCATGGAGTTGTGGTAAGGGTAAAGAGAAATGAAAACACAGGTAATAATGTGAAAGAGGGCTTCCAGAAGCAGCGTATATAGCACAGATTGCTTAAATTAGCAGTTACTTTGGGCCAGAACTGTAACAGCTGCTCTGTGTACATTGACTGCTTGCAGTTTCATTGACAAGTTCAAGAGGGGATTGATAGCCACCCCATTTTTACAGAGAGGGGAGCTGAAATGCAGAGGGGTCAAGGCCATGCAGGAAGGAGTTGTGGATACTAAGACTGTAACCCAGACCTAGCTTTTCACTATGGTGCCTGACCATCTCCACCATTACCCCACTGGAGGCAGGACCCTGCTGCATTCCTGGCACATGGGTCTGGGAGCAGTGGCCTTCTTCCAGCTCTTGGCAGTGTGAGAACTTTGGCCACCCCTGTCAGGACATAGCACCTCATCTGAGGAAGAAGGAATGTAGCAGTCTAATGTGGAAGCAGCTGCTGAATGGGTGAGGTTAGCGTCAATAGAGAGGGTCCTCCAGGAGACCCCCTCTCTAGTGATTCCCTCTCTGGTGGAGTTCTGGGGCCAGTAGAAGCCTAGGGAATGGATAGTCCTCTGAGCCTGACTGTTGACAAGCAGGGGGAAATTAGCCTGCAGCCGCCAGAGTACACTTCACCCACAGAGGACTAGGACAAAGGGCAGGACCAAAGCATCCTTTCTAACTCTCCTCACTGCCCACTATTCCCTAGCTCCTGCACAGCTGCAGAAAAAACAGAGGAAATGTATACAGCCCAAGCTCATCCCCTCCAACCTGGCATTTCATGACTTAGGGGGGCTGTTTCCTCATCTGTAGGATATTGCTAACAAAAGAAAAAAAGTAGACCAGTACACCCGCACAGAAACTGCCAGCTCCCCTCCAGGATGCTGATCCCTGTAATAACCATTGCAGATGCTGTACAGCCCAATGTGTTCCTGCCCTGGCTGAGTGTGGAACTGGCACTCGATCCTTTTCCACCTCTCAGTCCACCTCTCAGACACCTCAGTGTCCTTGGGATCACACCGGTAGTGAGGATCTGTGCCCACAGGTATCAGCTCAGTCAGATGAGCAGCAGGTAACCTGGCTTGGCCATTGACTCCAGCCACCTTAGGTCTGCCATCAAATAGCTCGTTGGAGAGGGTGAGCTCAGGTTGTGTGGACTTCCTCTGTTTCTGCTGGAGCTATAGAGGATGCGGGTTTTGGTGAAGGGGGGGGGAGGGCAGAGGAATGGGCTGGGGATAAGATCCACTCTTTGGGGGCACACCCTCAGTGACCTACTTCCCCAAAGTGGGCCCCCTCCTGGGATGCAGTGCCTCTCAAAAATGTTATCCAATTATGAATCCATCAGTGGATTAAGCCACCGATGAGCTCAGAGCCTTTGTGATTCCACCTCCCAGGCTCATCAACAGGCAACTGAGCCTTCAGCGCAAGAATCCTTGGTTACATTTCAGACTTAAGCAGAAAGCTGAGATACTCAGCCAGCCGGCTCCAGTACCCTCTAAGACTAGGTTCTGCTACCCTGCACCCCTGAAATCACCAGCCAGAGTGACCTCCCCACCCACCTTCCCCCAAGGCCTCCTGAAAAGCCTATCTGATTTGCTTCTCAGCAATGCCTTCTTCTCCACAAAGGACACCTTTCTCCTCGCCACCCTCCAAGTGTCAGTGTGCTTCAGAGCTTGCCGTGTTAGATCTCTGTGGCTAAAGAAGTCAAGAATGTTCCTTAGTCTAGTTCCCCTGCACCTCTAGCTGTCACCCATTCAGAGTCTGGCAGAGGCCAAGACTCAAACAGGTATCTGAAGACCTAGAAAGGAAATAGATGTCTCAGTTCCTCTCCTTGGCCAAGGCCCAGGGTGCCATGAGCTCACCTGTGCCCTTGTTGTTCCTTCTCTGGTGAGAGCTGAGCAGCCACAGGCCTGGGGTGAGATTCTGTGGACTGGGCTGGGACTGGCTGTGCACTAAGGGTCAGAGCCCAGGGTTTGGCCAGGTGTATCAATGCAAGGCACCTGTCTCTCATTTCGTTGATATCTAAGAATACAGAGCTGGTGGTATCCCAGAAACAAGTGGCCATATACGGTCTTAGGGTGTGTCGAATCCAAGGGTGGGGTTGAAGGAGGAAGAGGAAGAGGAGGCAAACACTGGCTTGTGGTCATGTCTCATGTGAGCCCCACTTTAACAAGGCTGCATACTAAGAGTCCTCCATTCTGCCTTTGAAGAAATGCGGTTAGAACCCGTTGAAGGTCACCACTACTCAGGGCACAGGAGAACAGTTCTGTAGGAGTCACATAGAAAGAGGGGCACTTGAGGCCCCGCTCTACTCAATGAGACAACTGACAGTTAATGGTTGAGGGGGAGGAGTGTCATTTTCTTCGAGAGTGCAACTCTAATCGATCTCAGTGGAACACACACAAACATACAGATATCAAAGTAGGAGGGGGGCTTGGGAAGACGAAGAGTCTCCGCAGGAGAGAGCAAGGGATGATAAAGGGTAATAGAGAAAAAAGGACCAAAACGTATCATAGATATGTGACACTGTCAACAAAAAGGGAACGAAGATATACCCTGGAGCCAATCTTCTACGTCAAAGGCACGTGATCTTTGAGCTTGTGACTTTACCTCTCTGAGCCTGTTTCCTATATCTTAATAATGGCTCACACGCTGGCACATTTTGTATGGGCCAGCTCCTGTTTTCTGGTGGTTTGTTTTATCTAAACCCCACAAGCCACTGAGTCAGGACCACACTTTGCAGATCCAGGAAGATTACAAGAATGGAAAATATGAGCTTGCTGCCACCCTCTCACCCAGGATCCAGTATGTTTTTTCAAAAAAACAGATTTATTTTATTTGTGTCTTTGTGTGTGTCTGTGTGCGTACATGTGTTCAGTCAGTACCCAAGGAGACCAGAAGAGGGCATCAGAACTAGAGTTGAAGATGGTTGTATGGGTGCTAGGAATCAAAACCCAGTCTTCTACAAGAGCAGCCAGTGCTCTTAACCACGGAGCCATCTCCTCTGCTCTAAGGCCCCTTAACTCCTGTACTCTTAACCCTGCATCCCAGCAAAGTGCAGCAGGTGTTTATAGAGAACCTGTCATGGGGTAGGTGGGCACAGCCTGGCAGATAGAAGGAAACTAGAGCAAGCCCCTGCCTCTAAATAATGTCTTCCCCCCACTGAGATGGAACCCAGGTGACCTACCTGCTAGGCAAGTGTTCTATCAGAGCTCCACTCCTCATCCCACACCCTGCACATGAGGCTGTAATGAAGTTAGGCAAGACAGAAACTAAGAAAATATGGATATGCTTCAGGTATGGGAAAGGCCATGAAGAGATGCTCAGTAACACAAGGTGGATGGTGGGGGTGGGGGGGTGGCTGTGGTATGATGAACCATGTAGTGAGGGCATAGAGCTTTTATGGGGAGAGTATTCTATACACAAAGGATCTGGGGCTGAACCACCATAAGGGAAGGACAGAGAAAGAGCAGGTAGAGAGGGAGTGTCAGCTCACATATTTTAAAACCTACATCTCCACACACAGATGGTATGCTCCAGGTATGTGCAGTACCCAAGGAGACCAGAAGAGGGCATTAGATCCCTGGAACTAGAGTTGCAGATGGTTGTAAGCTACCATATGGGTGCTGGGAATCAAACCCCACTCAAACGCCACATGATGCACTCTTTCTGCCTCCTCTGCCGCTATGGCTCCTAAGGAAAAGCTTGTAGTGAAGGGGGGGGGCAACCAAAAAGGAGGAGGAGGAGGAGGAGGAGGAGGAAGACGAAGACGAAGAAGCAGCAGCAGCAGCAGCAGCAGCAGCATATTTTGAAGTTCATCCCTGACTGGATCCACCATGTAGAAGACAGAATGTGAGTGCTGGTTTGGAGCAGTTCCTCCAGGAGAGATCAAGGTGAACAGGAAAACTTGGAATCTCGGAGGGGGGTTGTTGACCATCAAAGTGAGCAAGAGCAAGACCTCTGTCACTTCTGAAGATGCCTTTCTCCAAAAGGCATTTGAAATGTCTCACCAAGAAATATATGAAGAACTAGCTTCAAGAATGGTTGCGTGTTGTCGCCAACAGCAAAGACAGGTATGAGCTGTGTTACTTCCGGATTAACCAAGATGAAGAGGATTAAGACGATTGGTCTGGAATGTTTTGTATTAATTCATAAATAAAATGTAGGAACAACAACAACAACAAAATAGGACGTAATGCATTACAACACCCAGAATACAATAAGTGTTCAATTAAAGATACTTTTATTATTGTGAAAAGTACTAATAAAAATGCCATTTTGTGGTTTGTGTTTGAGATAGGCTTTAATATATGACCCAGGTTACAAGGACTATCTGTAGGTACACACCACCGTGACCAGCTTGACCAGCTTGCAGTGTATAATTCAGAAACAGTTGGTACAGCCACCGTTTGTGCAACCATCACTGTTATCTTGTTTCAGAAGTTTTATTACTTCCTCAAAAGGAAGCTTTTACTCACTAAACGAGAGCTGTTCCTCTTTGCCTCACTCTAAATCCTAGCAACCATTCATCTGCCTCGGTTGCTATGGAGTGACGTAATACAAATGGTTCACGGGAATGGAATCATACAAGAAGGGATTGTTTGAATCTGGCTTCTTAAGATTTGTTTTTTAATTTTTAATTATATGTATTAAAGGGGGTGGGATATGTGCACAGGATATGTGCACATGGGTGCAGGAGCCATGGGAAGCCAGAAGAGGAAGTCATATCCCCTGCAGCTGGACTTACGGAAGATTTGTGAGCTGTCCAATGTGGGTGCTGGGAACCAAAGAACAAAAAAAAAAGAAAAAAAGAAAAAAAAAAAAGAGTGTGTGCTCTTAAAGGCTGAGCCATCTCTCCAGTCCCCATAGATCCTGCTTCTTTCATTTAGCATAAGCTGTCAGAGTTGATTTGTGTTGCTGAAATTCATTATATCTAGATGCCATATTCGCTGTCTGTTGAATAGCTGGCTAAGTGTGTTATTTCCTTGTGTGACTATTGTGAACATAGCTCTTATGAACACAAGTCTTTAGATACCATTTTCTAGGCAATTACTGAATCCTGTGTCATGTCTCATTATTCTGTTTGTCTGTCTGTCTGTCTGTTTTTTAAGACAGGATCTCACTATGTAGCTTCGGCTATCCTGGATCTTACCATGCAGACTAGGCTGGCCTCTAACTCACAGAGATCCACCTGCCTCTGCCTTCTGAGTGCTGGGATTAGAGGTGAGAGCCAAATGGAGACCTGATGGACTTTTCCAGAACTAGGTATTAGCATTTGAATTGTCATTATGATAATGCAGCTGAGTCCCTTGTTCTGTTCCTTCTCTGCTACCTCTAAGTGCCACCCAGAGACCAGCAGGCTGGATTCTGCTACACCCACACACCAGGCCGTATCACTGGCCAACTGGAGCCCCTCTTGCTCACCCTCTGCAGGTGTTCAGTGACCTGGACCAGGTGCGGATGACCTCAGAGGGCTCTGACTGCCGCTGCAAATGCATCATGCGACCACTGAGCAAGGATGCATGCAGCCGGGTGCGAAGTGGACAAGCAAGAGTTGAGGACTTCTACACTGTGGAGACAGTGAGCTCAGGGGCTGACTGCCGGTGCTCCTGCACGGCACCGCCCTCCTCACTCAACCCCTGTGAGAACGAGTGGAAGATGGAGAAACTGAAGAAGCAAGCACCTGAGCTCCTCAAGGTAGGCTGACTGTGTTAGCCTGGCTCTCCCATAAAGCCAGCTTAAGTCAGTGGGGCCCCTTGAATCACTCACCATTCTGGGTATGACCCAATTCACTTCATATGCCTTCACCTAGCTATATTATAAACATTGGGGCACTTTATTACTTTGTTCTGTCTTGCTTTTTGAGTCAAGGTCACATTCTGTTGCCCACAATGGCCTGGAACTCACTATATATACCAGGATAACTAGCCTGGAATTTGCAGCTGTCCTCCTGCCTCTAACTGCCTGAGTTCTGGGATTATAGGCGTGGGCCACCATACCAGGCTTATTTTTGTTTGTTTACTTTAATTGAGATAGAGGTTCATGTATAACAGGCTTACCTCAAACTTCCTATGTAGCCCAAGATGACCTTGAACTTCTGAGCCTCCAGCCTTAACTTACCAAGTGCTAACAATACAGTGCCATGCCAGAACTCGGTGGGCTTGATGGGGCTGAGATTTGAATCCAGGTCCTGCTGTGTCCAAGTCATGCATCTGAATCATACATTCCTCTGTTCTCTAAAGGACCACTTTGTTAGGTCTTATAAAGGGCCAGAATATTTCATATTCCCCTTCTTTCCCCCTGAGACAGGGTTTCTCTGTGTAGCCCAGGCTGCCCTGGAACTCTCTATAGATCAGACTGGCCTTAAATTCAGAGATCCACCTACCTCTGTCTCCCAAGTGCTAGAATTAAAGGCGTGCACCACCACCATCCAGCCCATGTTTTTATAAAATAATGTACTTGAGATTTTTACCTATATGTATATACATACATCACATGCATGCCTGCTGTCCATGGAGGCCAGAAGAGGGCATCAAGTCCCCTGGAACTGGAGCTACAGGTGCTGGGAGCTGAACCCAGGTCCTCTGTAAGCATAAGAAGCAGTCTTAACTGTGGAGCCATTTCTCTGTCCCCTGTTGCTATCTTCCAAAGTCTTTTTCTCTAACAATCTCTTCTGAACATGAATCTCATCAGCCTATTTGGTATCAGAGATCACAGAAGAGCTGAGATGCTGCCCTGCTTGTTTATAAGCTTACAAGTGATGGAGCCCTGGATGCTGGTAACACACACAGCCTACCGGGTCACAAAGGACCTCATGACTCTCAGCTAATCGCCGTTTTCTTTCACTCACTGGCTTGCTGTGCTCCAGCACACTGTGTTCAGTATGATGTGGGATAGAGGAGGAGTCGTAAGCTCAGAGAACTAACCCTGTGTCATTCCTTGCTTGAAAATGCTATCTCATAACCCAAGGCTACTCTCAAACTAGATGACTCACAAAGTAAGATAGTTGGCTTATTTGCATGCAACACACACACAGGAAAGCAAGAGACCCATGGAGTACTGTTTCCAGCATTTGGCTAAAAATGTTTTCTTTAAATTTAACTTTAAGTTTATTTTTATACTACATAAATTGATGCCAAAATTATCAAACTTGGAAAGAGCAGCACATTTTAAGTCAAGTGGCCTTTTAACAGTTTGGCAGTGCCTGGATAGCAGTGTCTCCCTGGGGTCTCCCCAGTGCCCCGTGGATTCCGGGCATCTAACCCATAGGCCTGTCTACAGTTAAAGGGGCAAATCTAGTTTCTTCTCAAGTCAATGGTCTAATAACTGGAGGTTCTGTTGTTTCTGTTTTGGTTTGTGGATCCATGATCTCACACTAGCTCAGACTCACCTCGTTCTTGTAGCAACAATCCTGCCTCAGCCTCCCAAGTGCTGGGATTTCAGGTACACACTATCCTGCCCAGCGTCTACAGATGAGTTATGAGCATGCTCACTATGAAGATGCACAGGGCCCTCTGTCTAAACACTGCCTTGTGTCATCCCTGCCGGAACCCTTTGGGAAGGGAACTTATGGACCAGTTTTACTTGTAATGGACTCTAAGCCCAAAGAATGGATGATAGTTGCCAGAAATCATAGAAAGGAGTAACAGGACTAAGCTTAGTCCATTAGCTATTCCATTACCCAACTACAAGGTCACTAGGCTGACGTTCACCCACCAACCCATTGTGTCTTAGGCCTTTTTAGTTCATGGCAGACATATGTTTTGCATGTGGTTTTGATTTGGCCTTAGAGATGGAGTTACCCTGCCAGGTATGACACTCCAAAGACAGGAGAAATTACCTACAGCACAGGGTTTCTCCCACTCGGTTGGCTCTGCTGTCCTCAGCAGGAGGTTCTGTGTAAACATCCCAGGGTGGAGATTAAGATGACCTCCTGGGTCTTGCAGCCCACCTTTGTATACCAGCCCCTAGAGCCATGCTTAATAACAACAGTTATGATCTGGCCTACACTGCATGGCTGTGTAGGAGGGGCTACTGCCCTATTTTTGGGGGGGTGGGGGGGTAGACTGGCCAAGAGAAATGCCTCTTACCACTTCCCCCTTTTTCTTTTTGGACATAGGTCAGCTATGGCCCCATCCTTGAGGAGGCGCCAGGCTGAGGACACAGCTGCTGACTAACAATGGCAGTGTGCTCTGTACTAGGCCAGGAATTGTGCTAGGTTGGGCTAGAGAGATGACTCAGCAGTTAAGACCTCTTTGCTCCACCTTCAGAGGACCAGAGCTTAGTTCCCAACACTCCTGTTGGATAGTTTACTGTCTGTAATTCCAGCTCCAAAGGATCTGACATCCTCTTCTGGCTTCTGAGTACACCTGAACTCATGTAAACACACACACACACACACACACACACACACACACACAAATTAAAAACTAAAATAAATCTTTACAAAAACGAGAACTGAAGTTTTAAGAAGTTGTGTCAATGCCAAGGGTCATATTACACCCTAGCAACTTGGGAGGCAAAGGCAGGTGGATCTCTCTGAGTTTGAGGCCAGCCTGGTCTACAGAGTGCCAGGGCAGCCAGAGCTACATAGTGACACCCCGTCTTGAAACAAACAAACAAGTCTGCCAAGGCCTAATACTTCCTGAAACACTCTAGAAATAGATTTTAGGAAAACGAAGCTGGGAGTGTAGCTGATTGGTGCCTGGTTGGTGTGCATAGGTTCCATCTTCAATGCAGAACCAGGGAAGAGAGGGAGAGGGAGGGACAAGAACAGGAAGTGACTGGGGAGAAGGGGCTTGATGGGAAGTGTTTGCTAGGCAAGCATGAGGGTCTGAGTTTGAGTTCCCAGCATCTACATAAAAGCCTGGCAAGGAGACCCGTTCGTGTAACCCAGTACTCACCAGCAGAGACAGGCGGATCCTGGAGCTTGCTGACCGGCCAGTCTAGTCAAAATGGTGACTTCTAGGTTCTCTGTCCAATTGACCTATAGCCTACACAGCTGGGCTCACCTGCATTATCCAGGGAGGGGAGAGGAAGGGAAGAAAGGAAAAAGGAAGAGAGAGCAGGCATGCCAAATTTTAAGTCCAATGTCTTATGAGAGTCAAGACATATAAAATTGCTCTTCCAAGTGACTACAAAACATCATGAAAAACCAAAATCTCTTCTATTCTGTACTGATTTTGCCACAGGCACAAAAGCGGTTTATTCCCATACCACTCACAGAGCAGTAAGAGAAACATAAATCCATAGCCATAGCTCACCCCAGCTCCTATCTCTGCTCAGAATGTCCTGTTCCGATAGCTCTGCAATTGTATGTTCCTCCTCTAGAGCTCAGCTCAATACTAATTGACCAGGGCTGAAGAGATGACTTCCTGCTTAAGAGCACTGGCTGCTCTTGTGTAGGACCAGGGTTTGATTCCCAGCACCCACGTGGTAGCTCACAACCATCTGTAACTCCAATTTCAGGAGATCCAACACCCACTTTTGGCCTCCACAACACCTACATGGTGCACA
Source organism: Rhynchomys soricoides (assembly GCA_019843965.1). Lineage (NCBI taxonomy): Eukaryota > Metazoa > Chordata > Mammalia > Rodentia > Muridae > Rhynchomys > Rhynchomys soricoides. The sequence goes on along the minus strand of JADRCH010000067.1, from coordinate 17,917,379 downwards.
GACATAGGCATACAAACATAAAATAAACATAGGTATCCACATAAAAATAAAAATTCTAAATAAATAAATAAATAAATAAAAAAGGCCCACACTTTGGGTTGGGTCGATCAGTTGAAGCAAGCAGGCCTTTTGGCCAGTGATTCATGACCAAACATCCCATTATAAACTCACTCCCCAGAGGCACTATAACAAAGTACACAAGGCAGGGCCACGAGGGGAGTCCTCCCAAAGAAGGATGTGGCCCCAAGCCAAGGGTCAGCTTCAACATGGCTGGCCTTATAGATGCCTACACTTTCAGTTATAGTTCAGGGCTACCTGGAGGGGACATAGGGTGTCTTTGGAGTTTAGCCACTTTGTCATTCAAAAGGGAGGCATATACAGAAAGGATGATATCAGGTTACAAAGTACAGATCAGAGGAAGAGCTCCCCATGTTCCATCATACAGAAGGATGATTGTGGGAGTTGATAGTTAAATGTCTATTTCAAAATATTTTACCGGAAAAGAATTTGAAGGATCCCATCACAAAAAATAATCTGGATTTATAGTATATATTATATTTATAGTTGTATTATATATAACATGCATGTTACATATCTCATATATATTGATAGATAGATAGATAGATAGATAGATAGATAGACAGATATCACCCACATATATTTCTTCCAGCTGGGGATGTGCCAATGGTGGAATACTTGCCTAGTGTGTAGATGATTAACCCCAGTACTTCAAAAAAAAGAAAACATAAATGTGCACATTTGCAAAATACCTCAGTAAAATCTAATGTACTACTTGTCCTGTGATTATGAGTATGTTGGAGTCCAAGCAGCCATTGTGAGGCTCTGGGATTCTGAGGTTCTTTGCTGTATGTCCTCTGGCCTGCTATGTTCATCTCCTTGCTTAAGTCTCTATCTCCCGACTCCATCCACCACCTCTAGCTGCAGTCTATGGTGGATCTCCTGGAGGGTGCCCTATACAGCATGGATCTGATGAAAGTGCATGCCTACATCCAGAAGGTGGCTTCCCAGATGAACACACTGGAGGAGGTAAGGGCAGGGCAGTCCAGGGGCCCAGGGCTGTATCCAGAGGGACCTGGACCATTCTGTTTCGCTTTGATGGCCACAGGAAGCAGAACTCCAGCAGGCAGCTGGGAAGCGAGCTGTAGGCTACAGAGCTGCCTTTGGGGAAGAGGTCTGGGGGGTTTCAAGGACCTGAGAAAGTTGAAAGCTGGATGCACAAGCTAAGTTACTCCTTGGTGGTGTGAAAGGAGTGTTGAGGGACTAACATCAGGGTCCATGCCGCACAGCACTGGGTACCATTCACAGAGAGGTACCATCTCAGTGGTGCCTCTACGTTGGTAGAAAGTAAGCAGGAATGATCAAACCTCCCCAAGTTTGACAATTCCAGTGTGACCTGTGTGGAAGCAAAAGCACCACAGAATGCACAGACTGTGTGCTACAGGATTACCCTCTCAGTACAAGAACAGTTGGACCAGGCTGAAGACCTGGAAGACCAGGCTGAAGGTTCAATGCTTGCCTCTCTCCTGGCATTGCTTGGCCTCCACCCATTTCCTGCATCCGGCCTCTGCTGAGCACCAGGGATCTGGGGACATGCAGCTGCCAGGAGCAGGCGTCAGGACTTCCTTTCTCAGCTTCCTTTCCAGAGGGAGGCAGTGACTGGGTATCCTGTGCCACAGGAGGGAAGACAGACCCCTGACCAAACCCAGAGCTGAAGGTCACAGTCGCTTAGATTATGTGAAACCTGCTGGAGTATCTCCCCCTGGCTGTCTGATCCCAGGCCAGCTTGGGAAGCTGACCTGAGACTTTTTCCTGGGCATAGTATTGCCCGTGCATTCCAGGCAATTTACACTGCTGGCTCTCCTCCTCCAACCTTTCCTCTTGTTGTCTCTGGAAAAACAAACCAGCTCCTCAGAGCTCTGAGTCTGCTGATCATCTCTAACAAATTTGGTTTGAGTCCTGGGATCACAATCTGGCATTACCACAGCCAGCTCTGAAGAAATAATATTAAATTAACAGATTACTAGAGACTTTCAGGGGCCATCCATAGAGACCGACTAAATTATGGCTTAAGTATACAGTGGCATATTATACATTTATGAAAAGGAGTGGGGAATGCTTTGTGGACAGATAAGGAACTGTCCAAAAATAGGCTGTTAAGTGAAATCCAAGTGTTGAAAAATAAGTGTATATTTGTCCCTACCATAAAAACATGTAACATTGTCACCACTGAGAAATAAACAAAGGTGAGAGGGGACTTTCTGTAGAGGGTCTCACTATGTGACCCTGGCTGTCCAGCAACTCCCTATGTAGAGCAGGCTGACCTCAAACTCACAGAGATTCACCTGCCTCTGCCTCCCTAGAACTGGGATTAAAAGTATATGCCACCATATGTGGCCTACACACATCTTTTTCATTTATTACTATAAACACATTTTACCTATTTTTTTCATTCATTTTCTCTTAATAGAAATCATTAACTACATACAAGGTCTTATAGGGCATGCTTGGTTCCACCCCTGTTCACCAATTCCACTTACATCTATGCCCCTGAAGACTCTATAGCCAAGTTGGGGTACCCTTCTAGGGGGACAGCTAAGAAGAAACAGGGCCAGGAATGACCATGAATCCTGCCCCACAGAGCATCAAGGCCAACCTGAGCTTGGAGAACGAGGTGGTGAAAGACAGCGTACGCCACCTCAGCGAGCAGCTGAAGAGCTATGAGAACCAGTCAGCCATCATGATGAGCATCAAGAAGGAGTTGTCTAGCCTGGGCCTCCAGTTGCTGCAGAGGGATGCAGCTGCTGTCCCTGCCACTGCCCCAGCCTCAAGTCCCAACAGCAAGGCTCAGGTGAGGCCTTGGCTCTGATCACAGGGACAGAAGGTGGCTAGACTTGAGGATGCAGGGTTGGATGTGTTTGGTGCCTTAGGAGAGGGCCAACAGAAAGCCCAGCAGGAGAGCCCGTGGCATGCAGGACCAGAGCTGGGCAGCGAGTGTCTATTCCGCTTTGTGGCTAACACAGTAAGCTGGGGCAGGGCTGCATGTTCAGTCCAGAGAGATGCCTGGGCTTTAAACTGGGTATTTACTCCTATTCCCAGTTCCCAAAGTACTGGAAGTGAGGTTATGGGAGCTTCCCTGCCTGGCCGTAGAGGAGCAAGCCAGCTTTCCTGCGGCACTGCTTCTAATCTCTCCTGTTGTGGCTGGGCCCCTGGGTGGGTGCAGGGTAAGTGGGTGTACCTCGGGAATCCTTGAAGGCTAATAATATCATTTCATCCATAGTAGATAGTATATGTGCACAGACAAGACTCCCTTGCTCTAGCAGATCCCCTTGTTTCAGTAGATTCCCTTGGTCTAGTTTGCATTCAGAAGTATTGCTATGATAAAGACCCTGGCCAGAAGCAATGTGGGTCTGAAAAGGTTTTGTTTGTCTTTTAGCTCTCAGGTCATACTGCATCACTGAGGAAAGTCAGGGCAGGAACTTAAGGCAGGAACTGAAGCAGAGGCCATGAAGGAACATTGCACACTGGCCTCTTTAGCCTGCTTTCTTAGATAACCTGGACTACCTGCCTGGTGGTAGCACCACCCACTGTGAGCTAGGCCTGATCAACCCCATCATTAACCAAGAACATGTCTCACAGACTTGCTTACAGGCCAATCTGGTGGAGGCATCTTCTCGATTGAGATTCTCTCTTGCCAGATTGTATCAAGTTAAGGAAATAATAGCCAGACACCCCTGTCAGCAGACCCACTGACCCTCCCACTTTCCAGATAGGTCAGGAAGTAAGCATCTGTGGGTAGACAGCCCATATAAAGGTTCCTTCCTCTGATGGCATTCAGAGTGTGCCACTTGGTACAGAGTGCAGCAGGTAGTCACCCTTTTAGTGCCCCTCAGATCAGTCATCCATGGTCAGGACATGACCCAGTAGCCTCATTTTCTGGTGATATTTGTAGGACTCCTCTGAACCCCGACTTCCTCGTGTACAGTATTAGTTCATCCCTCAACCCCCAAGTACAATTGGCCCCTGCCTACTTGGCACATGAAGAAACATGGAGAGGTCAGAGGGAGAGGGGGTGGCTAAGCCAGAGCAGTAGCCAGCCTATGTAACTATCTGGTCCCAGCCCTTCCTCCTCAACTTGCAGCCTCCTGTGCTGACACTGTGATAGTGGCACCTTTGGTGACTGCAAGTGGGACCTCCTAGACACAATAGAGCATGAGGAAGCCTGTGCCTTGGCCCGAGCTGACTGCCTGCTCAGTGAGATGCCAGCCCTGCAAGTATGAGTGAGTCTCACTTTGGCAGCTGCCCAGATGGCGTCAGATACTGTACAAGCTTTATCTGCCTGAGCTTCTGTCTCACAATGGGTGGTGTCACAGGCCCTGTGTTCTTGTGCCAAGCCAGCCTCAGAACATTTGAGTAGGAAGTGAAAATAATGAGTCTCACAGAATGTTAGACACGGCATTCCCTAGGGGTAGCCAGACCAACATGGGACCGAAGAGCTTGGAATGCTGGGATTCCGTGCTAACAGGGGAAACATTCTGGGTACTCTGTGAAGCAACTTAAGAACCTCTCCCTTTCCCATATACCAAGACCAGGGATTGGAGGCCTTCCTAGGAGCCAACAAAACAAGTGCTTGGGACTTGGGAATGGGTATGTAACCTACCAGATTGGGTCTCAAGCCTGCAGAGGAAGGCTGAGTGGAGAAACAGAGGCAAACAGCTTACGGATGTTTCTACTCTAGAACTTCACAGACACTGTGACTACCTCCAGCTCCCAAATACTGAGCTGCTGTGATTGACAGCCCATCCTGTTTACTGCCACCCAAACCTGATACTTCTGTTCTTCCCAGGACACAGCTGGAGGGCAAGGCAAAGATCTCAACAAATATGGCAGCATGCAGAAGAGCTTCTCAGACAAGGGCCTTGCAAAGCCTCCCAAGGAGAAGCTGCTGAAGGTGGAGAAGCTGAGGAAGGAGAGCATCAAGGGCAGAATACCCCACCCCACAGCCAGGCCACGTGCCCTAGCTCAGCAGCAGGCAGTGATCCGAGGCTTCACCTACTACAAGGCCGGTAGACAGGAGGCCAGACAGGAAGCACCCAAGGCTGCTGCTGGTGAGTGGAAGGGAGCAGGGCCTAGTTGAGGGATGGCTGTCTCCAGAAATCCACCTGCCTTCTCAGCAGCCACAAAGTCACAGATTTCAGCACCACTGTTTACTTTTTTAAGGCCCTTTGTTCAACCATTCACTGGGCAGAAGCCCCCAGGCAGGGTTACTAATGAGGAGATAATAGAGGCCTCCCCTTCAGTACTTCAGACCTCAACTTTTCTGCACTTCCTTTTATTCAAAGATCTACTGCAGGTCAGCTACAGACCAGGTGACAGGTGATTTAAGACAGATCTTACAGTCCAGTAGGAGGAGCCACTCCTGTGACAATAGAGGTGGGGGAACATGGGGCCCTTGGGGAGCCCTCTCACCTCTGGACTGGCCTCTCCTGTTCTTTCATTTATCTTCTTCCTGAAGAAGAGTCCACCGACTTTGTACTTCACCTACCAACTTAGTCCCTGGTATCTTGATTCACAGCCCAGGGTAACACAAGAAATAGTTGTGGGCTCTTCCAAGGACAGGAAGGTGGGCAGTTAAGAGCCTAGTATTTTTCAGGAATCCCCTCCAGTCGTGTGCAGTGGTGAAATTCCAGGTACTCAAGAGGTTGAGGCAAGAGTTCAAGGCCAACCTGAGCTACACAGTAAGAGCCTGACTCAAAAACAACAAAAAAGGGCTACCGTAGGCTTGGTAGCACCGGCCTGTAAATTGGACCTAGCCATTGCTAGGCAAGAGTATTATTCAAGCAGTGTTTCAAGGTCTCCCTCAGAAACAGTGATTTCAAGACTAAGCTAGGCAACTTACTTAGACCCTGTCTCAAGATATAACTTAAAAAGAGGGCTGGGAGTATAGTAATATAGACACTATAGATAGATGGATGGATGGATAGGTAGATAGATAGATAGATAAATAGATGGATAGATAATAAATGGATAGGTAGGTAGGTAGATAGATAGAAGAATGTTTATCTAGCACATTCAAGACTTTGCTCAAGCAGTGGTAGCACACACCTTTAATCCCAGCACTCGGGTGGCAGAGGCAGGCAGATTTCTGAGTTCAAGGCCAGCCTGGTCTACAGAGTGAGTTCCAGGACAGCCAGGGCTATCCAGAGAAACCCTGTCTCCAAAAACCAAAAAAAAAAAAAAAGACTTTACTTAGGTCAAATTCCCACCACAGGTACTGTCGAGATGGCTCAGTAAGTAGAGTCCTCACGAGTATAAGGACACAAATATAATATCCAAAAGCCACATTTAAAAAACATACTGGTGTAGCAACACACACTTGTTTTGTTATTTGTTTAGGGTTTTGTTATTTATTTTTATTTTATTTTATCTTTTTTGGTGGTTTGCCTGCATCTGTGTCCATGTAAAGGTATTGGATTCCCTGGTATTGTTGTGAGCTGCCATGTGGGTGCCAGGAATTGAACCCAGGACCTCTAGAAGAGCAGCCAGCGCTCTTAACTGCTGAGCCATCTCTCTAAAAGCCCCCCCCACCTTTAAATATTCTTATTTTTTATTTTTTAAAGATTTATTTCTCTTATGTGCATGTTTGTGTGAAGGTGCCAGATTGCCTAGAAAAGAAGTTCAGACAGTTGTGGACTCCACATGGGTGTGGGAGTAGACCCCAGGTGCTCTGGAAGAGCAGTCAGTGTTCTTACTGCTGAGCCATCTCTCCAGCCTGGCAGCACACATTTATAAAGCCAGTACTGGCAAGGCAGAGACCGGACAATCCCTCAGGCTCACTGGCCAACCAGTCCAGCCTGACTAGTTTTCTCAGAGGAGGTAGACAGTATTTCTGAGGACGATACCTAAAGTTGTCCTCTGCCTTCTATTCATATGCACACGCACGTGCACCCATACATAGACATGGGTATGTACATACTTTCACAAAAAAAAAAAAAAGCACACTGGAAAAGAAAAGGTCCCTTAATTTCTTATCCCTTAAGGGTACAACCTCCTCCCCCAGCCCCTGAGGCCAGCTGTTGTCCTTGCATTCTGCCAGCTCAGGCTGGCCACAACACAGGGCCTCTGACCCCCCAGCTGGGCCACTGCCCAGGCACAGCTTTGGGCATCTGACTCTGCCAAGAAGGCTCGTGGGAACAAGCTTCCTGCCCCAACAAGCTGCCAAGGCCATGTTCCCTGTAGAGTCCCTAACTAGAGTGTCTTTGCTTGTTCCCACCGGGTCCCAGGTATGGGGTCAGACTGGCCTGCCCAACTACAGGCAAAGAGGAGCCTGGGAAGCTAAGCACTGCCAGCAGTGGTGGGACAGGGAGGGTACAGACACAGCTAGAGAGGTAACTGTTGGAGGTGAGCAAGGGTCAGAGGCAGGACCAGAGATCTGTGGCCTGGAAGTGACCAAGCACCGGCTGCATCCGTCCCTTCCTCGCTTGAGGTGATAGACTAGGTGAGAGAGACTCCAGGTTATCAAGGTCCCCTGGAAGGTGACCAAGATAAAGTCTACAATTCCTGAAGCAAGAAGTTTTGCCCCTGGAACTAAGTTGAGGGCATGACAGAATTGGAACAAAGGACGTAGCACTTAGGAGAGAAAAGAACTTCGTGTTTAGAACCACGTGCTTGCAGAATCAGTACAGTGTTTTACATACATTTACCACTAATCAACACTATGGTTATGGCCCTCATTTTACAGAAGTGGGAATACAAGAGTGAGGGCTTGCTCAGTAAAAACTCACCCAGTTGGAGAGGTCAGAGTGATCAGAAAGTCCTACCCTGTTCACTAGAAAGCCCACCCATTTGAGGCCTTTCAACTCCTCCATGGTCAGAGAAGCGAAGACTGTGGCAGACATGTGTATCAGCACTGCTGAGATATAGGCACTGAGTTGTTTTCTCTCCACAGACAACACCCTCAAAGGTACTTCCTGGATGGAGAAGTTACCACCCAAGATAGAGGCCAAGCTTCCGGAGCCTAACTCTGGTAAACATGATGACGTTAGGCTGCAGGCTTCAGAAGGAGCCAACATGGCCCCTGACATCTCCACTACCACCACCACCACCAGCACCAGCACCACCACCCCAACCCCTATCACCACTCCCTGGCCCACTGAGCCACCTTTGCATCCAGAAGTTCCCAGCCAAGGTGAGTGAGTCGCCTAAGCATCAGAAAACTCAGTTTAAGACCGATTCCAACGTGTCTTGTTAGGTTCTTGATCTAAGAATGTTCAGCTTTATCAAATTGTTGAGGGTTTTTGTTTGTTTGTTTTGCCATTGTCTTGATTTTTGTTATTTTGAGACAGGGTATCAGCGGAGCTTATACCCTCCTGCCTTAGCATCCCTAATGCTGGGGTTATGGACATGTGTCAACCAGCCTGGCTTACTTGGAAATTTTTAGTTTTTATTTTTTTTTTTAAAAAAGATGTGTGTGTGTGTGTGTGTGTG